>RDSH01000098.1:0-78637 GCA_009428295.1 Tilletia walkeri
GGTGGACTGCTCTCTGGATTTGGACTCGCGCTCGATTGGGGTCGACCATGGCAGGTGCGGATTCTCTCTCTCTCTCTGTCCCATCTCTCTCTCCCTTCTCCCTTTTCCCCTCTCCACACTGCCCCCCATGAAGACATCCTCCGTCATCGCTACAATGCGTATCAGCGCTCTGGCTCTCCTCCTCGTCCTACTCCTCAGCACGACCTCCACCAACGCAAGCGTCCTTCGCCGTGCCCCAGCCGGAAACCCATGTGTAGCCGGAATGCAATGCGACAGCTTCTCATGCAACGCTCAAGGTGTATGTGACCTGGCATGCTCTTCCGACAGCGACTGCTCCTCCCTCGGTCAAGTTTGCTCCACCAATCTCCACACGAACATATGTCAACCTCCCAGCACTGGCCTGTCGCCATTGAACTCTTTCTGCCAAACCGACAATCAATGCGCCTCTTTCCGCTGCGACGGAAGCGGGTTCGGAAACACCTGCTTGCCCCAGTTGAGCGGCCTGCAATGTTCCGATTCGAGCCAGTGCGGATCCAAGAACTGCGACTTGAGCTCGAACACATGTGCTCTGTCTCCGGATTTGGGACCGTGCGGCGATTATGTCGACTGCGCTTCGGGACTCTGCGACAGGCGAAACAAAATATGCGCCATCTCGGCCGGAGCTTCTTGCACGGCCGATGAACAATGTGCCTCGGAGCTCTGTGACGGGGGCAGGTGTGCGCCTTCATCGGCCGGGTACGTTTGCAACTCCAACTCGAACTGCCTAAGCAACCGCTGCGTGCCTGGTACCCGGGTCCCGACTGGATATAAAGGCGGGAAACAATATCCTGCTCTGTTCTGCGCGCAATCCCAGAACGGCGAGGAATGCAAACAGCGATCAGACTGTGTTGAGGCGAATTGTGTTGCGCTCAGGACGGTCAGTTTCTACTACGTCAATTTCTACTACGATGAAGCGATCACCCTCGGAATTTGCGGATACGTGGGCACATCTACTTTGGTGACAACCATAGCTTTCTCTACCACCACGTCGTCGTCGTCGTCATCATCATCCTCTTCCGCTGCCCCGACTACGAGCACCAGTTCCACGACTAGCACGAGCACAAGCACAACAAGTCCCACATCAACCTCAACCTCAACTTCAACTCCAACTCCAACTTCAACTTCAACATCAACTCCAGACTCAACCTCAACCTCAACCTCAACCTCAACTGCAACTGCAACTGCAACCTCCGCTGGCACTACCTCGACCGTATCCAAGACATCGACCACTACCTCTTCCTCTGCAACATCAAGCTCTTCGTCCACCAGCAAGTCGTCGACCTCAACATCGTCAAATACGTCCAAGCCTTCCTCCAGCACGTCGAGCGCCTCTTCTACTTCTACTTCCATTTCCAAGCCCAGCTCATCCTCTAGCATAATCAGCACCAGCAGCAGTACCAAGCCTGCCACGACGATGACCACTACCTCCACGAGCAGCACATCTACAGAGCCGAGTACATCGGCTACCAGCACGACGTCCAAGACGATCACTTCGACGAGCAGTACATCTTCGAAGCCGAGCACATCAGCGAGCATCACAACGTCCAAGACGAGTGCTTCGACGAGCAGCACTACAACAAAGCCGGTTTCGTCCTCAACGACCACAAGCAAGAGCTCGACAAGTAGCAAGCCCTCATCAACGACCTCGACCTCCATCAAGTCGACTTCAACTTCGACTTCCATCAAGCCGTCTTCTACGACGAGCCAGTCTTCGACCACGAGCAAATCTACCACTACGAGCAAGGCTTCGACCACGAGCAAGACTTCAACTACCAGCACGTCTACCAGTACAAGCAAGGCTTCGACTACGAGCAAGGCATCAACCACCACGAAAGCTACGACGACGACATCCACACCGATGGCAACAATCCTACCCTTAGGAGTGTCGTGCTCCGTGAACGCACAATGTCAGTCAGGCTACTGTCGCAAACTCCTGTTAGCCGATGGGACAAGGGCCGCGACAGGAACCTGCGACGTCAAAAAGCCCAGCGGACATGTGTGCTACCAGAACGTGAGTGCCCCTCCTCTTCCTGTGCTTTCCGGGACGCAACCTTCACTTCGCAAAACGTGCACTGACCCTTCTGTGATCGCATCTGGGAACCAACAGGGCGGCTGTACCAGCGGGGCTTGCTTGAACCAGGTCTGCACATAGCGGCAGTCAGAGGATTTACTTATTGTTTGCTGTACACATGATGGGGGAGAGGGACGTTCAATGATGCTTCTGAAAGGCGCAGGAGCCCAAAACTGGCAAGTCCTGGGGACCCGGCCTGAATACCTGAATCCTAATAAGCGACTGCCTGAGTTGACTTGGGCACGGGTGATCTGGCCTCGGGGCGTGACTGGGAGGACTGAGTACACACTAGGTTGCGGGGACGATTACGGCTGATCCAAGGCCGGTATGAACATATACATACACGACCCATTAGAGCCTAGAGGGGTGGACGGGTTCGATGGGGTGGGACGATGATACGTTGGCATGGGGGCACCTTTACACATGGCTGCTCGGAGTTGGAGCGAGCAGCGCAGTAGCGCATATTAGCGGGGCGGTCGAACCTCGAAACTCGAACGCCACGACCGCAAGCACGACGGAAGCAGAAGCAGGATTCCAGAAGGACGTGCGGGGAAGACTCGCATACTGCGCTCGGCGTGGTGCACTGTATTCAGCCCGACTTCTTCCCTTCTTCTGGCTCCACGTACGCTCCACGACTCCAACTCACTACTCTTCTGATGCTTGATGGTTCCGCTGACCCTAGTCTCTGCACACACTTCTTTCTTCCTCACCTCCTTCCCGTGTGCATACCACCCCACTGTAGTCCGTCGTCCTTCCAGCATCCGTGATCGACCTTGCTCGGGATACATAGAAGCAGGCTGAAGTCTGAACGCTGAAAGCTGACTCCTTCCTCCACCCCCCCATTCTCCTTTCCCGACATCCCCCCTCTGCTCTGTTCCTTTCCGCCCTTCCCTCCAGAACTCCCACAGTAGACACACAGGCTTGGCCAGGATGCGTTTCCCGATGGAAATTAGCTCTCTGAGCTGCTACAAGACGTACGCGGCCTTCCTCACCCTCGCCCTTACCCTTGCCCTGCCCACCATCGTCGAGGCTAGCATCGTCAACGAGGCCGACCCGCATTTGGTCGCTATCTTGGCTCGCGCCAGTACGACTTCCACTGCGACGTCCAGTACGACTTCCACTGCAACTTTCAGCACCACTTCCGCCACGGCGTCCAGCACGAGGTCCACTACGGCATCCAGCACCACTTCTTCGGCACCCGCGGCGACGGCCACTGTTCTATTGAACAAGTATTGCTCGAGGAGCTCCCACTGCACCACCGGAGTCTGCGACGCCCGGGGCGGCGACTGTTTTGCACCCGATGGAAAGCCGTACCGTTGCGACTACTATGAGACTCCGAAACGATGCCGCCAAGCCCCTCTAGGCCACAGCTGCGCCAACACGGGAGATTGTGCTCAAGGCGTGTGCAACAAGAGCACTTTGACATGCACCTTTGCCAATGTCGGTGGTAACTGTGCGCGAGACACCCACTGCAAGAGCCCCGCATTCTGTAGCGCCGATCGCAAATGCGTGGTGCCCGACAACAACACCATCGACCCTCAGCAGCCCTGCGCCGTCAGCGAGCAGTGCCGGAGTGGGAAGTGTGAAGGGGGTCAGGAACCGCGAAACGAATACCTCACCAGCATCTATAACGTACAGGACGATCGACCGGGTGGCTATTTAACCTACAGCACAGCGACCTACATGGGCTACGAGTCTGGCAGGGACCGTTGTGCCTTCTTCGCTCTCGGACAGAGCGGCTGCAAAAACTACACCGAATGCCAGACCGGATTCTGCTACAACGGCAAGTGCGCTAAAGGTTCAGCTGGCGACGAGTGCCTGATTAACGACAACTGCGGAAGTGGCACCGTCTGTGGTTTGGACGGAAAGTGTTACCTGCCACCTGCCAACAATTTGCTCGGTACTGGTCAGCCAACGAACAACGCTGAGACCCAGTGTTTCTCGAAGCAACGCAAACTATCCTACCGAGTACAGCGGCCGGTTCCTGGGCGCGGAGGCGAAACCCACGATACGATCGACGACGTCTGCATTGCGAACGGCATCGACGGTATGTGCCGTACAAACTCCGATTGCGACGTCTCGGTCTGCGTCAATGGCATCTGCAAGAAGCTCTTCGTCCACAGCCGCTGTGACTCGGACGACCAATGTTTCTCGGGCAATTGCATGCTATACACGCCGGACAGGACTTACAAGACATGCGCTCGCGTCAGCACCGGTTCCCCTTGCGAACAAGACGACAACTGCCTTTCGCGTTATTGTCGTACGGTGTACGAGGAGTGCGATTGCAACGGATTCTTCACCGTGTGCGATGGGTCGGTCCTCGGGCGGGAATGCAGAACTGATTTCGACTGTAAAGGCGCATTGACTGGCGCGGTCAAGTGCAAGAATCGGATCTGCACGCCGACGAACGCGACGTCGCCTCCCCCTACCCCGACTGGAGCACCGCCTAGAATCACCACTGGTCTTGGCTCCGAAAGCATGCCGTTCGATCACTACGCGAGCGATGACGAAATTGTCCAGGTCCTGTTGGCCTGAGGTAGAGGTACGTGGGTACATTGATTGCTTCTTGGCCGCAACTCGATTGCGCACCTGGATTGACAACGTTGCCGCTCCGATCCTCTTCAGATTCCTACACCCACCCGCACAAGCTGCACACAACAGTCAACGACGCTTTCCCTGCCAACGCCAAATCTCCCTACCGATCAACCCGACTCGCCCCTCCCCCCCCCCTCTGAGTCAGAGCCAATCCGGGAGCTTTCCAACTTTGACTTATTTTGACATCCCAGAACCTGTTCCTGTGGAGAATGATTCTGCTTTCCTCCCTCTGTCTCTGAACCTCTCAGACTTTTGCTCAAGTCCATCGCTCCATCATATGTATGAGGCGGAAAATAATAGGAACCCTCGGAACGGAACAAGCTGTTGAATTGACGTTGAACAAAGAGTTGCGATAGAAACAAAAACAGAACGCAGGGTCGATTTGCAAGTCGTCATGTGTGGTGTCGTGAAGTCAGGGAACATGGCTCCAGAACAGGGAGCAGGAGAGAAAGGCCAGAGAGAAGGGGAGAATCGCATCCGCAGAAGTCGCTCAGACAAAGTAATCGCTTCGTCCCAAGGTCCACTCGGTAACTTCCTGCAGCTGCTCTTCGGTAAACTTGTTGCGCTCCTCGTGCCAAGTGTCCTGATGCGTGACTTTCCACGAGGCCGCACTTCGTCGGACTGTGGTGCTGATCGGTACCGGGTCGTCCGCGTGTGCGGCAACCTGCAGAGAACAAAAGGAGTGAGCTGACGCTGAAAACTCGGACAGGTGCAATGCGGCCCTGAGGAAAGTGCAAAGTTACTCACCGTGTCGACAATCAGCTCAGGCATCCATTCGGGAACGGTGTAAGGCGAAGAGCTTAGCAAAGCCACCACGCCCAAGATCCCCCCGTGTAGCTGGATCAGCTTCTCAGGATAGTTGGCTGCATCCCGCTTGGGCAGTCGGACACTCTTGACCTTTCGGGTGAAGCGTTCCTTGAGTTGCTTGATCATTCCGCGCTGAGAGCAGCGGATGATACCGGAGAGCGTGGTCGAGGCCATCTCCCGGACTTCGAGATGAGCGTCCTCGAGCAATTCGAGCAGCAGGTCGTTGACCTCTTGCACAACTTCAGGACTGAGGTAGAACAGGCTGAATTAGGAAGGAGGCAGGAAAGGTCAGATATCCAATCCACAACTAAGATCATTGCACGCTGGAGACAACTTACTTGCGGAAGTACGTGATCTGCAGCACAGGCAAAACGTCCAGGCGGATACGCCATGATCCTGAATTGGTGCGAATAACATCGAGAAGCTTCCGCACCAGTGGCCCAACAAGATCCGCAGTGAACGGATACACTGCAATCTGGTTGAGAACCCTCTTCGCTGCAGTGGACAGTTCAGTGTTGTCCAGCAATTCTAACATCGAGAAGATCTCTGGCAGGAACTGGATAGTCTGACCAGCAATGGCACTGTTGCGATGGTCGATCAGAGTAGTCGAGATCCAGTGTAGCGCCGCGAGCGACGCACGATCGTACTGCGACGTCGCGACGGCAGCCGGTACCCGTTCGGCTCGCCACGAACTCAGATCTTGGGCGAGCTGGTCGAGCCTGGCGCCGTAGAGAGCAGATCGCGAGAGCAGCGAGCCTCGACCTTGCGAGCACGCTTCCAGGAACGCTTGGCTGCTCGGGAAGTTGGTTGGAGTTCCCAGCAAATCCAAGTCTGCCAGACTTTCGCTCAAGATGGCGCGGACCTCTTGGAAGTCATGCCCGATGTTCGAGCAGTAAAGGTCGACAAACTCTGGAGTCCAAGCAGTGAACTTGGTCTGCAGCGACAGCAGAACGCTCCTCAAGAAGTTTTGCGCTGCAAAGGTGGAGGATCTGCATCAGTATCTGCGCATCCTTGAGCACAGCCAGAAAGGATGACAGAACCTACCTTTGGCTTGTTCCCACGGACTCTGGTCGCCTTCACCCTTCTTAAGACTTTCCCGAGCCCGATCGACGATCAGATCGATGAGTGGTCGTACGCGATGAGGGTCTCGCTGGTGCATGATGTTCTCCGCTGACATGAGCCAGACACCCAGACTGTCCGGACTGCAAGCCTTCAGGATCGCAGGCCACAAGGAAAGGAACCAGGTCCAAAGTTGCTTCTGCTCTTCAAGCTTCCAGTGCTTCGCCGCGCGCAGTACGGAGCTGATCACCTCTGCCGCGGCACGCTGCTTGTGGCGATCGCGTTCGGCTATGCACTTCTCGACCTCTTCTTGCATGTACTGCAATACTTCGATGCCATACACCTGGAAGATGCCCTTGTAGAAGTTTGTGATCTCGGACGAAAGGTAGTTACGGTCCTTCTCCTGCAGATTCGATGCGAAGGATGTCAGCAAAACTGGGAGTCATCATCGCCAGGGACTTCCCAACATACCTGCGCAGCGTGGCCGAAGACTGTTGTCCACCACTCCTTCTTGAAGATGATCTCCTTGACCGCATCGATAGCAGGCTGGGACGCAGCCTCCCACTGGATGAGATCCTTGTCCTTCATAGGTACGACGTAGTAGCTCTGCTGTTTCGGGAGCACCAACCAACCCCGTCCCTTCTTGTCCTTGAGCCGAGTCGATGGCGTGAGCTCGCCGTCCGCAAAGCTTGCCAGCTCTGACGCGACCCAGTCCTCAGGCAGTGGGTCCGGTAGATCTTCGATCCGCTTCAGAGGGTTCGTGGACTTCTGCTTGGCAAGGTCCTCGTCCGTCTTGCACAAAGAACGCAACTTAAGGTAGTACAGGTTCTTGGCAAAGGTAATCTGAGCGTACCGGCGCATCTTGGGGTTTTCGTGGCAGAGTGTCTGCGCGACAAAGACGAAGAGTTCCTTGCTCAACGGCCGGTCCTTGCGAGTGAGTGCCCGAAGCATCCGCGTGCCGAAGATTGCATACGCCCAATGTGTCTTCTCGCCCTGGATGATCTCCAACACCCGAGGAAGCAGCGTCTCAAAGAGGTCATCCTTGCTGTCCAATCGCTCCTTCACCTTCTGCCGAACAGCAGCTAGCAGTGCCTCGTCTGCGATATCCACCTTCTTACCCAAGTCAGAACGTGTCCGTTCAAGGGCGACTGTCAGTTCCTCGGGCACAGGAGATGCATCGATGGTCATAATCTCCTGGAAGGATCCGACAAAGCCGTTCACTGCTCAAGCGCAAAGATAAATATCTCAGCTTCTGTGTACCCGGAAAAGTGTTGACCTAGAAAGTCTGCTTACCAATGGAGCGAACCAGCTTCTGAATCGAAGGCTTGGACCGGTATTGTGCCGCAAGCATCGATTCGAGATAAGGCATGAGTCGCTTGTCGTCATCAAACGCATAGCGGAAGAAGCCGCGAGACGCCAACACATGCAAAGCGCCCTTCATCTGGTCATCCTCAATCGCTGGCTTCAGGGAATCCAGGAGCTTCGGCATGCACAAGGTTCGGGTGCCGTCGTAGAGGCTTCCGATCGACTTTAGCAATGCTTGGGCTCGCTTGCGAATGACCACTGTTTGGCAGATTCATGATCAGATCGTTGGCACAACCAAGAAACGGAGGAAGATGATGTGCTTACCATAGTCAGACAGCTGTACAGCGTCGGTATGAAGGGCAAAGTCAGTGCCATATTTCCTCTTGGTGAGGGACAGTATCTTTCCTGAAGAATACTCACAGAGAAGTCCAAAATCTGACCGATCAGCTCGTCATCCTTCGCAGTCCGCCGCCTATGGAACGAGTTCAAACGTGCAAGCGACAATCGGTGCACCGTGAACTTCCTAATCCACAACTTGCGCGGGAACGTCGTCTGCTTCGCATACAAATTGGAAATCTTGCGGAAGAACGTCAGGTGTTGCGAGTGCGACCTGTAGTCTGAATGGCTGTACGCGTACGAGGACAGGTACGAGTCGATCGATCGGATGACCTGTCGCACGCAGTCGATCTGATCTTCAGCTGCTGAGCCTCGTGAAGTCTTGGCGGCGACCAACATCAGATCGCCAAAGCGTTCTCGGAAGGCGAGCACTTTCTGGTAGCGCGGGTCCGTAGGGTCGGTCAAAATGAAACCAGAGCGGAAACGAGGCGGAACCTTGACGAACTCGGCAACCTCAGGTGCAAGATCGGTAACGGTGGCGCCGCCGCCCTCCTCTTCGAGTTTAATCAGGCCAGGGATCGCCTCGAACGCAGCGCGCACATGCGTTACGTATCTGCAGAAGTCGTTGGACTGAAAGAAACGAGCAAATAAAACGTCAGCATTTAGCAATTAGCAAGTCTTAGACCTGACATAGCCACAGAAATTCAACTCACCCAGACTTTGTCCCGCTCGCTGCCAGGCTTAGCAAGCAGCGCCTCAAGCGAGTCCATCATCGGCCGAACAACCTCATCCAGCAACTGCAAGATGAACTGAATCTCCTCATCCGAAGGCGTATGCCAAGCAACCTCGACTTCCTTGACCGAGTACAATTTGCCCCACCACTGATGAGATCCCCTCTGAAACTTAGGGTCGTTCCATGTCGAAGGGTTCGCAAAGCGTCCGTCCAGAGGGTAAATCTCAGAACAGGCTGCCAAGATGTGGTGGTACAGCTGCGCAACGTTGACGTACGCCCGTTCCGAAAGACACCGCTCGCTCAAATCGCGCAGGAGCGAAATGAGGAGATCCTTGTACGGCAGCATATCCGTGCCCACGCCCCAGAGCGTTCCGCGCAGAACACTGATGTAGTGATGCAACGCCGTATCGCTTTCCAACGGTGTCGACGTAGTCGTCGTCCTCGTCGAGCTCGCACCATGATCAAGCTCCTCCCGGATCCGGTCTGCACAGATGGGAAGCAGCTTCTTGAGCACCTTCGCCCCGTTCGTTCGTGCAAAACATCCGACGAGGTGACCAATGTGCTTCACGCAGGCTGAGGCGGTCGACGTTGTACACTGCTTGTACACAACGTTGAAGGCGATGTCGAACATGTGATCACTCAGCGCCTGGCACGTCGCATCGCAGGCAGCATGCAAACCCGCAATTATTTGAGATTCGCTCTTGCCGCCCTGTCGTCCGCCGCGCCCTTCGTCCGGTAAGTCTTCGTACACGCGAATCACACGATTGAAGAATTGAACAACCCAGTCCTCGAACTGTGAAGTACTCAATCGAAGGGCGTCGTCCGCTTCAGCCCGTTCGGCAGAGATCACTTGCAGTCCGTCTTCGCTTTGGTCCTTGCCTTCCGCGCCAGACGCAGCGGGACGGTCAACCTCCATAGCATCCATGATGGAACCAGCGCTGTCCGCCGGCGTACATTCCAGTTCCGGTCGAGTCAAGTCATCGATGCAGATAGTCGACATACTCATCACAATGAAGATAGTCGTGTTCATGGTCTTGCCCGGGTCGTTCAAGTCGATACCGGGAATGCAAAGTTGAAGCAGTGGCACAAGGTGTTGGCCGCCCGCGGCATAGTTGTCTCGTGAGACAAGCGGGTATGCAAGCATAGCTAGGGCAGTAATAACTATATCGAAGAAGCAAAAGAGTCAGTCAGATTACAGATACGTCCATTCTGAAAGCCAGACAAAGTATACTCACCAGCAGTGGTTCGAGCAGTAGTCTCAAGTGCCTCCAAACTCGAGAAACTGCGTTCCAGCACAGCCGGAAGGATAAGATCAGGCTTCATCAACGCCATATGCTTCAAAGCTCCATGCGTCTTCGAACGCGTTATCGGATCCTTGCTGAACATGCTGAGCAAGCACACCGTCCGCAGCGACAGCACGAACTCCGTCTCGATCGCCTCCGTGATTCGATACTGAACAGGTGTCTTGCAGAACTTGCCCTTGCTTTTCCGTTCCTTCCGTATCCGACGCAACACCTGCCAGGTCAAGTTGGAGAGGAAGGACGACATGCGAAGCTGCCACAGACCCCAGCTGTTCCCCCCGAGGAAAAGGTCAAGAAAGGATTCGTCAGCTCGAAGCCTAGAGTCTTCGCATGTCCAAATGTCGAAAGCACTCACTTGGACGGATGGAAGAACGATTCCGTAGCCTGCACGAAGCGCGAGACAGAATCCAATGCCCTACTGCCCGCCAAGAACGTCTGTGTCCCCTTCACAGCCGGCAACCCAGGCACCACCAACGTACTCTGCCCAGCGGACGCATCCACAGTAGTACTTTTACCCGAGCCTCCCCCTCCTGGAACAGGCGTGGTCGTCCCTGCAGTAGGCACCTCGCTCAGTCCCATTCCAGCTTTAGGTCCATCCTCAGCCAGACTGAAGGCGATAATCGTGGCGAAGGACAACATCCTATCAGTCCCCTTCTTCATTCCCAAGGTTCCACGAGATGCAGTGGCATCCACTCCGCTCCGCAATGAACCTGATAACGTGGTAGTTGCTTTGCCGATCTAAGGTAGAAGGGGTCGGGACTCGTCAGCATTCAGTCATCCACGTTTGTCATGAGGAGAACACAAAGCTCTCACCCTATCCGTGCCCACCGGTAACCCACAGCTCCGCAACAGCTCCGTCATAATCAGCTCAAACTGCTCCGTGGTGAAGATGCCCACATCCCGCATGATACCAGCAGCCGGTTCGTCTTTCCCGCCCTCTTGCGACGCCGCCGCCGTACCAGTGCTCTGTCCCGGTTCATCAGCATCCCCGGCAGTCGTCTCGTCGCCGTCAACCGTGGTACTGTCGTCAAAGTCGTCTTCAGCGTCCGTGTCGTAACTGGTGGACTCAGACTCCGCTTCCGCCCCGCCAGACTTGAGCTTGTCGTTCGCATCACCCATCACAACATCACCCTCACCCGACGCCGTACCTCCATTAGCACCAGCAGCAGCAGCTTTGACCTTCTCCTCCTCGAGTAACTTGGCAGCCCGTTTCGCTTCCGCCTCGCGAACATGGTCGACCCAGTCTCCGTTACGGAATTTCCAACTCTTATCTGAGCTCATCTTTGGGTTGGTGATGTGATGCACCGAGAGACGGGCGAGGAGGTCGAGCATCTGGTCTGTGAACAGGCTCGAGTTGAAGGACTCCCACAATCGGAACACTTAGGGCGGGAGACGTGGTAAGGTAGAGAGTCAGATAAGGCCCTTCAGGAGTTTCAGAGGACGGGAAAAAGACTTACTTGCGGGCAGCCACTTCCGAGGATGGCTGACAGGGAGGAAATGGACCAGCAAGCTCTGCACACGAATGACCGACTATTTTCCGAACAGGACAACGGGTAGAGAAAGCTGTCAGCGACCTCTTCCTAAGTCAAGATCGACCAACAAAGGCACTCACGTCAAGATCAGACCCGTCCATAAGCGGGAGGAACGTATCCAACATCTCGTCAACAATATCCGGCGCATTCTCATCAAGCGGAGGAACCTCCTCCCCATCCTTCGCCTCCTCCAGCGCACGGTACCGCGCATAGCTCGCCTCCGAAACGAAGTAGAAATTCGCATGATGAGCCAACTTGAGCAAGATGCCCGTTCGGGTGGTATCGGTTGCTCCGCTGCCTGTTGCGGCTGCTCCTATACCGCTGCCGAGGGAGACTGCGCGTGATTTGGGAGCGAGGAAAGGCTCGATTGCTTGGAAGAGAGGTTTCCAGCGGAGTTGGAGGCGGTAGATAGATCGATCTCTGTGTGACCGGAGCATTACGCGGAGAGAGAACAAGACAGTATTCAGCCATCATAGCAAGAAGACAAAGGGAAGACAAGCTGAGAGGTGCGTGCGAAAAAAGCAGGGAGGAAGATACGTACGAGGAAAGACTCATGAACTTCGTAGCTGCCAGAGATGTGATCCATCGAGGCAGATTTGGCATGACGGTCAGCTCGTAGAAGAGACGCGCAAGGTTGTAGCGGGTCCGGCGCCGCATTGGGCTGCAAATGCGCAACGAGAGGGAGAGAAACGATCGTCAATAAATGCACTGGTTGACATAGCCATTATCGGGGGTGTGCATTGCGCTTGGGCCGGGTTAGGCGTCGGGCGCATACGCGGCCTATGCGCAGTCGGGTGACGCGGCCCCGCTGCGCGCGTAGAAAGCAACCTTGAGAGCGCGCCTAGCACGCGCACGACGCAGCGCAAGCAATGGCGCAGTATACTGGACCGATTTGGCCAGGGTAGAGGGAGAAAAGGAGCGTACTCACTATTTGAGAGTCAGCAAGCACTGGAGCCGATGGTGCCAGTGCGCAAAGCCGACCGACCAGCTGCGCAAGACGGAGAGACATGATCAGTAATGAACAGGATCTGCAGCGCAGTAGCGGGGCATTGAGCTGCGGGAGAGAAACACTCACTCCTTCGTCTCGATGCATTCAGTCAGGCGCTGAATGATATTCTCAAGTCGCTCGTCATAGTCCTCCAGAGACTCCGTTTCGAAGGGCAAGCGACTCCCGTAGATGTTCTGAGCTTTACGGCGCTCGTCCTCGGAGAGCTTTGGCTTCTTCTCCGTCTTGTTGGGGTCGTCCTTGTTATCTCCGTCTGGGTTGTTAGCAGCTGAGGCGGCTTTCTTGGCGGCTTTGGCTGCGTCGAGCTGCTCTGTTGCGATTTCCTCGTCCTCGGAGCCGTCGTCTGAGAGGTTTTCGAGCTCATTCTGGGAGGATGGGGGCCGGGAGGAGGTTGCTCAGCATTTACATCGTTAGCTCAAGTCAAGGGCTAGGAAGACCAACACTTACGTCTGAGACATGGGACTCGACTTCCTCGCCGTCCATGGTGGGAAGCAGAGGAGTGCTTTGGTGCTGGGTAGAGGGGGTGCTAGCGGGTGCTGTAGAAGAGTAAGCAGGAGAGAGTGTGAGAGGGTGAAGGTGATGGTCAGCAGCAAGAACAAGGCGATGAGGGCGGGAAGCATGCAACCTTAAGCAAGAGGCTGACGAGGCTCGACCGTAGGGCTTGCCGGCTTATGTAAGCAGATCGGGGAGGGAAAGCAACACTTTTAATGAAAAGTATTTTGTGGGTTTTCGCTGGTTAAAAAAACAGAAGCAGCAAGAAGAAAAGGTGGAAGGAAGCACAGACTTCACTTCGAAGCAGCACAGAGAGGACGACGTCGACGATCTCCCTACAAAGAATCACAATGTCAGCACCCATCTTCGGCGGAGAGGCTACACAGGAGCGCGCAGAGAATGCCCGTCTCAGCTCCTTCGTGGGCGCACTCGCTCTCGGTGACCTCCTCAAGGGCACCCTGGGTCCCAAGGGCTTCCACAAGATCCTCCAGTCCGTAGGATCCAACGATCTCGTAGTCACCAACGACGGCGCCACCATCCTCAAGTCCATCTACCTCGACAACGCAGCGGCCAAGATCCTCGTAAACATCTCCAAGGTGCAGGATGACGAGGTTGGCGACGGGACTACGTCTGTCTGTGTCCTTGCGGCGGAACTGTTGAGGGAGGCGGAGAAGATGATTGAGATGCGCATTCATCCACAGACTATTGTTGAGGGGTATCGCATTGCTAGTACAGCGGCTTTGAAGGCTTTGGATGCGGCGGCTCAGGATCACAGGTGAGTCATATTCCTCTGTGCGTTGCTTTGCCAGTGCACCAGGCTTTATCACTCACTCTCTCTGATCCTTCGACAGCTCTGACACGGCCCTCTTCCGGAAAGACTTGCTTAACATCGCCCGAACCACCCTGTCTTCCAAGGTTCTCTCGGAGGACAAGGACTACTTTGCCAACCTTGCCGTCGACGCCGTACTCCGTCTCAAGGTGAGATTTCTCGTCGCGTGCATGTCTCTGTCTTAAATCATTCCCACTCACCTCCCTGCGTCACCTCCTCACAGGGCTCCACAAATCTCGAAAACATCCAAATCATCAAGAAGCTCGGTGGAAAGCTCACAGAGTCCTACCTGGACGAAGGCTTCATCCTCGACAAGCGCATGGGAAGCAACTGTCCCAAGAAGATCCTCAACCCCAAGATCCTCATCGCCAACACCTCCATGGACACCGACAAGATCAAAATTTTCGGAGCCCGTTTCCGCGTCGAGGGTACAGCCAAACTTGCCGAACTCGAGCGTGCGGAGCGAGAGAAGATGAAGGCTAAGGTCGAGAAGATCAAGAACCACGGTGTCAACTGTTTCGTGAACCGACAACTCATCTACAACTACCCCGAATCTCTCCTTGCCGACGCGGGGATCATGACCATCGAACATGCCGATTTCGAAGGTGTCGAACGTCTCGCCCTCGTCACCGGTGGCGAAATCGCATCCACCTTCGACCGACCGGACCTCGTCCGACTCGGCGAATGCAAGAGCATCGAGGAAATCATGATCGGCGAGGATAAACTCATCAAGTTCTCTGGCGTCTCTGCGGGCGAAGCGTGCACTGTCGTCATCCGTGGTGCTACTTCCCAGATGCTCGACGAGGCGGAGCGATCGTTGCATGACGCGCTTTCGGTGCTGTCGCAGACCGTTAAGGAACCCCGTGTGGTTCTCGGTGGGGGTTGCATTGAGGTCGCGATGAGCAAGGTCGTCGATGACGAGGCACGGTCTACACCTGGCAAGCGGGCCATCGCGACAGAGGGCTTCGCACGTGCTCTGCGTCAGTTGCCTACCATCCTCGCTGACAATGCAGGTCTGGACTCATCGGAGCTCGTAGCGCGGCTGCGAGCGGCGCACCAGGAGGGTCAGTCGGATGCTGGGTTGGATCTCTTTGCTCCCGGTGGGTCAATCACGAGCATGCTCGAGGCAGGGATCACGGAGAGTTACAAGCTCAAGCGACAGGTTGTGTTGAGTGCGAGTGAGGCGGCGGAGATGATCTTGAGGGTAGACGATGTCCTCAAGGCGACACCGAGGAAGCGATCTGGGATGTAGATTCTGTCCTTTCTGCTTCTTACCGACCTTGATTGCTATACTCTCCATCTATGCTCTCTCTCGTCGTGCAACGCGTAATCGGAGAATGCAGTCTGCTTGAGACGAGAATGCGTGACGTGCTGTGTTGCGAGGTATGGTAAATTTGGGAGTAGAAGTTGGCTCAATCAACCTGAGGGGGGCTCCTGAGCAAACGCCATGGCGTTTCTGGCGTGCTGTCGAAGTGCTGCGAATGGCGACTTTGAGAATGCCGGATCAGCGAGGATATGCTGTTGCCGACCAAGTTCCGCAGCGCTGTGGAGAGGGGGGATCCTCATCAGCAAAACGAACATATATGCTGGCGACCGCACGAAGAAAAACTCACAGTACTTGTTTCCGCTTCTTAGCACTGATGGCAGGCTTACTACCCCCAGCTCCGACCACCTCCTCCTCCTCTCCAATCTGAACCTTCCTCTTCTCAGGCGCTCCTACTTTCCCAGCCCACTTGTCCTCCTCCTCCTCCGCCTCAGCCTGACTCATCTGCACCTCCTCAACCGCACTGACCACATCCTTCATCCCCTCCACATTCCCCGCAAGTTGCTCCTTCCCCTTCCTCTTCTGTCTCCGCAGAGCTGATTTGGAAATGAGGTAAGGCGGCAGGGAGGCGAGGCGTGCTTGTGTTTGAGAGGCAGGGGCGCCGATAGATTGCATGAGTTCGTTCCGTTTTAAGGCGCGTTTCTCTGCTTTGTTTAATGGTTGGAACGGAGACTCGTCTGAGGTTGAGGAGCTTGATGGCTTTGTTGCTGTGCTGAGTTTCTTGCCTTCCAGTCCGGAGGAGGAATCGCGGACGCCCTTGGAGA
The DNA here is from genome assembly GCA_009428295.1 of Tilletia walkeri. NCBI lineage: Eukaryota > Fungi > Basidiomycota > Exobasidiomycetes > Tilletiales > Tilletiaceae > Tilletia > Tilletia walkeri. The sequence continues at coordinate 16,194 of RDSH01000098.1, forward strand.
GGGAGGAGCGCTTTCGTGGGAGAGCGCCACGCTTTGGGAGGTCGAGAGTGCGAGCCTGTTCGTATGGGAGGGCATCGATGTCAGCGGGGGATCTTCAGGAAGCCCTTCCTTTGTCTTTGATTGGTGCTTACCATCTTTTTCTGTTCGTTGCTGCTATGTACGTGCGGTGGGAGAGGCGGATGGTTGTCAATCAGAAGAAGCAATAGAAAAATTTCGACCCACTCGCCCTCCACATGAAGCGACCTTGCTCCTCCCACGACCTCAACACCATCTTCAACACACACCACTTCCTCGATTCAATACTGATGGTACCACAATCAAGCACTTGGATCTCCTTCATATATTTTTTCCGTCCACAGAGTATCTAGTATCTTTTGGGCTCTTTATCGTGAGTATTCGTTGAGATGCTGTTCTTGCCTACGAAGATGCGCCGAAATGCTGCAGGCTATTCGGTAGGCTATTGGGAACTTCACAAACTGCCCCTTTGGACGCCAACGATCTCAGCTCGGTGAGAAACACACATTGAAAGCTCATTCTTCCTCTCATAGACGCTTAAAAATACTGTGAGTCGTAGAGTGCCTGTGTCTAGGCAAAAGGTGGTCTTCTGCTATGCGCAAGTTGGGATTTTGGTCCATTGGTGAGTTGGTGAGGCAGTGAGAACCAGTAGTGCAGTCGGGTCGACAGCTTGTCCGCTTCCAACACCCTCGGGCAGTCGATTTCCCCACGTTGACACTTGACACTGACTCACTTGAAGCTTGAAGAAAGGGGAACTGCCAAGGTCAATTTTGGCGGAACTTCTCTCCCAGACTGACATCATTCTGCTCTCTGCTCTCTCCTGGGTCCATCATCCAGGCTCTCCAGCATGATTGTCGAATGTCGACTGACTGTTCTCTTGTTATCAGCTTCCACGGCCCACGAAGCCCGGCGAAGCGAGATGCTGGGCAACCTCAGGATATGGCCAAGAACACTAAAGGCGGCCTTGGCTGGTCAGGCGGTCAGGTACCATAATCAGTCGGGGGTGGAAATCAATGCACATACACCAGCAATGGACCTCTCCTGGACGTTCAGAGTCGACCTTGCGTATACCATACCACGAACATGACCAAGGATGCAGGTATAAAGGGGGCTCATTCACATCGTAGTCGCTAACTCTTCCTTCCCCTCCTTCCCTTCACAACAGACAACATAACCGCACACTTCTTCTGACCCTTCACCCAAGCCCTCCCCGTCTTGCCAATCATGCAGCTCTCGTCCATCCTCCTCTCTTCTCTTGCCCTGCTCCTCCCCACAGCTTCCCTCGCAGCACCCACCCCCGCCCCAGAGGCAGGTCTGACCACCGTCGAAGCCCGTCAACTCGGTGGAGGCCCCTCCAATAGCGGAGCGGGCACAAGTTGGAGCCGAACATGGAGCGACACTACTTTGGTCCAACCGATGAACTTCGACGCCATCCCAACCGGGGGATGCTCATACGACATCGTCTTCCGACGTGACGCTCGCGATACGAAGTACAAGCTTGCGTACTACGCCATCTTTGGGTCAGGCGAGGTGTGAGTACCATCGATCCCAAAGGGAGCTTCGCTTGGGGTTCTTTCGTTCTTGAACCTAGGCTCACTCTCTTTCTATCGCATCTGATCCAGTGAGACCCAAGAACTGAAGACGCCGATCAACCTCCAGTACAGAGGCACAGTCGACTCCGCCGGCCGTCGCGAGTACTACGGCTTCATTCAGGACGCCTGCTCCACCTTCTACACCGCCCGCCCACCCCCACGCGTCTTCAAAATCTACTTCACGGAAAGCCAGAGCAGCAAGACGAACTGGATCAGTCCCAAGTTCTACTGAGCCGCGCATCTTTGGTCTCAAGGATCATCCTACCTCACTCTTCTGTCATATATCACGGGACTCTTTCACCGAACACAAGCAATGGATTCGCGACGACATGTATTTCTCAAAATGTGACGGGTTCTTGGCGTGAAAGAGAGCATCCTTCCCAACAAAGCGACTTGATGGGTGAGCACCTTTGGGGGGGGGGGGATTGAAAGAAGCCCGGTGCCGGAGTTTGAGGAGAGTGCCAGCGCAAAAATACAGCGGTGTCTGACCCTAAGCTGACCGTCTCCAGTCTCGATGTCCTTTGCCCGACCTCAGATGCATATACCTCCCACGACACATGTCTTTCAGACATGCTTCTCTTCCATCGCCTGCTGGCAGCCTAGCATCACCCTCTTGGCTCGTAAATGATGTCAGGCGAGTATGGCAGGCAGGACCAGACCACGCCTCATCGCCTCATGCCCCATCCTCGAATGTTTGTCCCCCTTGGGGGGGGGGGGGGGGGGGGGGGACTCAGCTCCATTGGCGCTCACCGACGCTCACATATCCGCTGTACTTGCTGCATGCCCATGCCTATTGCGCTAACGTGGCAGTGGGTACCTACGTTCCCCTCGTCCGCTGGCCACACTCATCCTTCATCCGCATCCATTCCTCCCTCTTCAACTCGAGGCCATCGAATGACCAGCGTTTCGATTCGGCATGATGCTGGTACGTTTATTGTCGTTCGTCGTTACCAGCGTCGAGCGTGCGTACCACAAGAAGGACAACTCCGACGATACAGCCAGGAATTACATCTACAAGAGCGAAGATGAGGAATCCAGCTAGCTCTTTGCCCATCGTCTGCTGGCGGCCGGTAGACTCCTCGGCTCGTGGGCGATGTTAGGCAAGGGTGACTGACGATCCGGTGTCGTTTGAGTATAACTGCGTCTCTATCCCAGAGCACCGACGCATGTTGCTTGCTACGCTGGCCACTGACGGAACGTATAACTCGTACACATCGAAAGATTCCTACCGAATTTTCTCACCCTGACGCTCTCCTCCTGCCCAAGACCAGCGCACAGAGCTGACAGCTGTCCGGCTGCGTACGTCGTTGGTGATCCTGTCATTTTCCAAAATTCCAACGGTCCGGTCGCCAGCGTGGACGACGACGGCGACGACAACCAGGAATTTGCAAGTAAGGGAAGCCATTCCCAAGCCAGAAAGCCAGGAGTATCTGCTCCTTCATACCTGTCTGCCTGCCTGCCTGACTGTGCCTTGCAGTAGCTCACGTCTTCATTTTTCTCCGCCAGCACTGATTTGGACGCGCTCCGATGTACACGCAGTGGGTGGCAGGACCGCTAACTTCTCCTTTTCCCGTCTGTCTTCCCCCTTCCTAGCAGCATTCGTCCTTACAGTCTGAATCTCAGCGAAACGAGCTCTGGCATTTCTGATGGAGGGTGACTAGCGATTGGAACTCAACAGGGAATGGACAGCACGTCCAGCAATCCGATTGGGCATCGACGAGCAGGCGACTCAGGCGACGGATCCCACCGACAGCCGAGGCCGTGGCTTTCAATACCGTTGCGCAGCAAGGCAAGGCCATGAGGCCATCCCATCATCGGCTGTCAATCGTAAGTCCTGCGCGTATCGATGCAGCGCGTCGTAGGAAGCCTGCTGGCTGATTCACGTTGAGCTATTCCTGCAGGCCGAGAACAGCCCCACTTTGGGAGATTCCTCCCAAGCCTCCCTCCCTGACTCCAGGATGGTGCTCCCTTCGCGCAACTCGACACTCTAATGTGGGTCAAGGGCAAGGCAGCCTGCTGGCTCGACATGCATCTCTACCTGGAGGACGGTAGGTCCTGCGGCAGTGTATGGCGCCATCGACGGAGCTCGAACAAGCAGGGATCGAAGTCAACCCTCTATCTCAGCAGGAACGTTTAGGATCTTTTCAGTGTCCAGGACATCAATCTCTCAATGGCGTCCTTCAGTATCATCGTGAGGAGAAAGAGGAAATGGTCTGTGCGTTTGAAGGGGGGTAAAGTTATAAAAGAAGCCCCCATCCACCCAGGTCCCTCCCAAATTTTCCCCCCTCATCACACACACACACTGGCTTCTCCACTCACATAGTTGCCCACCCACACATCCTCACCTATTCTCTCTCTCACCTACCAACCCTCTCACCTACTCACCCTCTCACCCTCTCATCCTCTCACCCTCTCACCCTCTCACCCTCTCACCCTCTCACCCTCTCACCCTCTCACCCTCTCACCCTCTCACCAACTCGACCACTCGGCCACTCGGCCACTCGCCCATCCACCCTCAAGTCCTGGTCGGCCTCCCTCCCTTCCATCTCAAGTCCTGCCCGGTCACCCTCCCCCTTCACCTCAAGAGTCCTGGCCGCCCTCCCCCTGCACCTCAAGTCATGGTCGGCCTCCCTACCGGTCACCCTCCCTTCGACCTCAAGTGCTGGCCAGCCTCCCCTTTCACCTCAAGTGTCCTGGTCGGCCTCCCTCCCTTTACCTCAAGTCACAGTCGGCCTCCTCCTCCAGCTCAAGTCCTGGCCGGCCTCCCCCCTCCCTACCGGTCACCCTCCCCCTTCACCTCAAGTGTCATGGTCGCCCTCCTCCTCCTCCTCCACCTCAAGCTCTGGCCGGCCTCCCTCCCTTCCACCTCGAGTCCTTGCCGGTCACCCTCCCCCTCCACCTCAAGAGCCCTCGCCGCCCTCCCCCTGTACCTCAAGTCCAGGTCGGCTAACCTCCCTCCCGACCGGGGTCACCCTCGCCTCGACGTCAAGTAGGCTGGTCGCCCTGCCCCTTCCACCTCAAGCTCTGGCCGACCTCCCTCCCCTTAGACCTCAAGTGTCCTGGTCACCCCTCCCCTTCGACCTCAAGTCCTGGTCGGCCTCCCTCCCTACCTCGCCTTGGTACGCGGTCTCGCCCGCTCAAGCACTGGCCTCCCTCGCCTCGCCTCGTCTTCCTTGCCTCGCCTTCCTCGCCTCGTCTTCCTCGCCTTCCTTGCCCTCCTCGCCCTCTCCGCTTCGTCTTGCTCGCCGTCCCCCCGTTCCTTAGGGATGGGGAAAGACATAGATGAATCGGGAGGGATTGCCATGGATGGACAAGGATAGTCAGGGATGGGGAGGGGCAGTCAGGGACAGTCAGGGATAGGGGGACAGGGGGAGGGGCAGTCAGGGATGGGGAGGGGAGGGCTGAGGGGGGATGGGAAGGGATGGGGAGGATGGGGAGGGATGAGGAGGGATAGGGAGGGCTGGGCACGGCCGTCAGCAGGACTTCATCGCACCTCAGTCGTTTTCGGTGCTACCATCCCTCCATCAAGGCCGACTTCCTCCCTCAAGACGGACTTCCTCCCTCAAGACCGGGCACCCCGCCTCCTCGTCTCCCCTCAAGTCACATTCGACCTCCCTCCCTCGTCTTGGTATGCGGTATCGCCCGCTCAAGATTCGGTCTCCCTCCCTCCGCCCTCCTCACCGGCCTCGCCGTCCTCGCCTTCTCCTCCCATTGGATCAAGACCTCGTCACGGTACGGCCACCACGACTTTCCTCCTCCGTCCCTTCCTCATCGACACTCGACCTTCCCCCCCCCCCCCCCCCCCCCCCCCCATCGGTGGCCTGTCACTTCCCGACGTCCTGTACTCCCTCGCTTGTGCTGCTGACATCTCTCTCCTTTCTTCTTTCTTGCTTGTACTGCTAACATCTCTCTTCCTTCTTCTTCTTCTTCTTCTTCTTCAGTAGGTCCTCGAACTCGACAAAGCACCATACATGCGGAGGCTGTATGTGTGTGTTCAGACGGTGTCCCCCGAGCCTGCGATGATCCGCCTCCCACTCGACCAGGGGAGTAGGTTCATAGGGGCACCTGGGAACCTTGTTGTACTTCTATAGATATCCTCCTCCACCTTGCTTCTACTATTGACTTCTTCTGCTTCTTAACTCGACAAAGCAACATGCATGCGGAGGCTGTATGTGTGCCTCCAGACGGTGTCCCCGAGCCTGCGATGATCCGCCTCCTACTCGACCAGGGGAGTAGGTTTGCAGGGGCACCCGAGAGCCTTGTTGTACTTTCTATAGCATCCGCAATCATCACCTCCATTTGTTGTCCTTCCTTCATCCCTTGTTCCTTTCAACGTCCTCTCCTTTCCCTCTCTCGTCGCTCATTTCTGTGGTTCTTCCTTTCCTCTGAGAGTTGGGACCCATGCGATCGAAGGACGACATGACCTCTGAAAGACTGGCAAATGCAAAGTACCGATGGATTCCAGGTGACAAGTCATCGTCGCGTTGGCGACATCCTCTCCACGGCCGCCACTCCCAATCGCGGCCCAGCCCAGCCCAGCCCACGGAGTAGAAGCATCAGCAGCTTCTACATCAGCCCCGCAAGCCAATCCATGGACGACTGGTTCTCAGTGCTCAAAGGAGGCAAGGTTGAAAGCGCAAGCGTCATCGGCGAGAGCATATTCATCATACCTTGTCCTCCTCCTCCCTGACCCGGCCCAAATTCCGCACCACCTCCGTACGTATTACTCCCCGCCATAGTCGTATAAGCTTCCTGCGCCAACCCGCCTACGGAATGTGGACGTTGACCCTGCAGCTGCATCTGGGAAGATGATCCAGGTCCGCCGCCCACAGCAGCAGCCGCTGCCAACATCTCCCTCACAGCCCTATCGAAATCATACGTCGAGGACGCCACAGTCCTCTCCATCCCATCATTCCCAGCCGAGAGGTGTCCGATTGGTGGGAGCTGCGGTACGCCATAGCCCATAGCCGCGCCGCCCGATGATGCCTCCGTCCCAGATGGGAGAGCAGATGGTACGTTGCCTTCGAACCCTTCTCCGCCATACGCCACACCGAATTGACTGAGATCCGCAAAGGGATCCAGGCCGAGCGAGACGTACCCGGACGGACGGATGTCGGACGAAGTCGGAAGAACTGGTGCTGGTGGCGGTGGTGGTTGTTGCGGCATCTGTTGTTGTTGCTGTTGTGGAGGAGAAGTATTCGCCGCCGCAGCTGCAGCTGCAGCCGCCGCAAGCTTGTACCACTCCGAAGAAGCAGAACTCGACTCCAGCTCCGGCATTGGACCCGGCTCCAGGAAGGACGACGGAGGAACACTCGCAGGTTCAGGTCCGACTCCAGCACCAAAACCGTTCGCACCAAGCCCCGACCCCGCATGTCGACTCTGCTGCTGCTGCCTCTCCCAAAGCTCCCTCACATCTTCCTCATCCCAAGACTGCGTCTGACCCCGTAACGCCCTAACGAGCCCCTCGACCCTCGTATCCGAAGTGATCGTCGAAGCCAACGCATCAATCAGATCTCGAACCGCTTGTTTGGCATCTCCGACATCCGTGCCCGTATCCGTCGCCGCCATCTTGCACACATCTGGAAAAGTCCGAGGTCCAGCAGAGCGTCCCGGCTGAGAGTGCGCTCCCGAATTGGATGCAGGCATCGTGCTCGGAGAAGCAGAAGACGTCCCATCGTTCCCTCCCGCCGCAGCCTTCATCAGATCATTCACATGCTTGATTCCCCAAAGCGTATAAATCGCAGCAACCCCTCCAAAAGTATTATACCTCGGACTCAAAAAATCATGCTGTGCCGCCTCCCTAAAAACTTTGGCCATCCGGAAGAAGAACCGAAGCGTGAGCGTGTACAGCCTCGGCACGGTGACGTCCTCCATCGACCGATGCTGAACCAAAGCCGACGCAGATTTCCTCGCCTCAAAAGCCAGCTCATTTTGACTCTTCCCCACCAGGAGGTCGTCCTTGAGGTTCTTTAGGAATCGAGGCTCCGAACTTGCTGAGTCTTGATCGACTCGGAAGAAAGGGTTCTCGCGTAATTGGCCGGATAGCATGGCTTCCACCACCACGAGTGGGTCCGCATCGTCGCCCCGCCCTGGATTGCGGAAACCGAAGGTATCCACTGCTGAGCTGAGGCAGATGACTACGCTGGCTAGGAGAGACTCCAAGGTGAGAGATTGGATCCCGTCCCGAAAAGCCTTATTGATCGCTCGGACCGAGTTGGGCACACGTCTCCGCCGAACGGAGCTCGTCGAGTCACTCCGCTCTCCATCTCTCCCAACACCCGATTCTCTCCCTCCCGTCCTCGGCTCAGATGGATACATCTCCCCCAAGATCCTAAGCAGCCTCGCATCCTGATACTCCCACCTCAACTCACCAGGTACGCCCCGATAGAACCTCTCCAGCACCTCGATCGAGTTGAGCGCGTCGAGCACGTTGATTCCCTGTCCCTGAGCTCGGACGGAGACGAATCGTCGGGAGAGGCCGCGGGCGAGGAAGACGAGGCTGAAGAGACTGTTTGTCCAGTTTACGTCGAAGGAGGTTGGGAGTAAGCTTGAGTTGGGTTTGTTCGGTCCTGATGACGATTTTGGGGCAGTAGGATCTTGGGGTCCACAAAGAGACAGAAGAAGAAAGTCAGGGAAAACTGCACATTTTCCCGTAAGCTCCATGCCAGGAGAACACTGTAAAAACTCACTACCATTCCCATCAGCCGACTGCTGAGGAGTCGACCTCGTCCGCGACGCCAGCGGCGGCCCCGAAACGACCCTAACCTCCCCATTAGGGCCCAACCCAGATCGAAACGACGGCAAAGCCACGTCAAAATCCCAATCCCCAATCAACAAAGGCGTCCGTCTCGCCAACGACTCAAACGCATCATTCGCAAAGAGAACCCACCACTCTCTTGTCCTCCTGATCCGCGTCACCAGACTCGAAGTCCGTAAAGGGAAATGGGATGAGGAGGACGGATCGTTGGTGAGGTGTGGGAATGGGTTGCGATTGATACCCATCTTGTAAGCTAATCGGAGGGTACCTTCCAACGTGCTCGGCCGTATCTGGAAGAGAAGGGCAGTTTGATGTTTGATGTGATCTTTACCGTGTAGCTGTTGAGAACTACCACCAGCAGTCGACGAACCGGGAGCCGAGTTCCAAGCTTGCTGCCGTAGTGCCCGCATCGCAACTTCATGCTCCGCGCCCATAACTTCGTAATCCTGCGCACTGACAATAATCATAGCATCCAAAGCATCCTGCGCCTCATAACATCCTACTCCCTCATCCTCCCTCCCTCCTCCTCCTCCTCCAGCAAAATCCAGGCCCAGATCAACCGACGACACGTACTCCTCCGAGATTTCCTTCCAGCGTTCAGCCAAGTCCCGTTGGAGGTGGAGTTTGAACGGGTAGACGTCCTGGTCGAGTTGTCCACTTCCTGCGAGAGCGAGGGCGATGGTGAGGATAGGAGGTAGGGGAATGATATCGTCCCCACTGAACGGAACCCGATCTTTAAGACACTCCTCCATCGGAGGGGCACGCGGTAAGTTATCCCCTACCATACTATCCTCCACCAATCCATGAGAACCCATACTAGCCGCGAGCCCGAATCCATCCGTATAAGGCTGAAATGGAGATCGATCTTGTGAAGATCCATTTGAGCTCCCCCATTCTTTACGGAAGTAGGCTCGGTAGCGCGGGAGGATCTCCTCGTATCGGACGATGGAGGGACATACGCATGGTCCACTGAAGAAGCCCATGATGCTGGCATCGAGGACGTCCTTTGATAAGCGCGGGACGCCGAAGATTCCGATTTGGGGTGAGGAGAGGGAGATAGGTGTGTAGTTATTTTGTACTGTCCGACTGGTTGACGGGGGTGGGGATCGCGAGTGGGTTCCGAGGTCGACTTCTTGGCTCTCATTGGTGAGTCGAGAGCGCGTAGCGGACGGTCCTGATCGTGAGGGCGAAGGATCGATGTCGTCGTTAAAAGCGTCAGAAGAGGACACTCTCTGTCGTTTCCTTGGCCTGTCTTGCTCCCTCCTTCCCTCCGCCCCTGCCCCCGCCGCCTGGTGAGATCGAGGAAGCAGTTCCTCATCATGTTCACTTCCACTCGAGCGATCCTCCTTATTCCCACCCTGCCGCTCATCACCTCCGTCCTGATTAGCCTTCTTGAGCGCAGCAATCCGTCTACCGACTCTGCGTTTAGGCGGCTTGATGGTAAGAGTGCACTTGATCCCATGCTCGCTACACAGGGAACACCAGACGACCTCGGTACCCGGACGATAGGCAAGGTCGTGCGCTTGAGGCAGATGAGGGTTCGCAGTGCGCCATTCTGCGATCCTGGGTGCTCGGTCACATTTGACTTTCCGGAGTCGACAGGCGTCGCAGCTGACGTTTTGGACTCGTTTGGGTTTGTATGCTGATGTGCTGTCGCCGCTTGATTCGGCTGTGGGAGCTGTTGCTGTTGCTGGTGTTGGGGCTGGAGCTGGGGTGGAGAATGAGGAGGAGGATGGATTGACCTGTGAGAAGGAAGCGCTGAGGATGTCTGCTGCTGCGGCTGTTGCTTCTTCCTGTTGATGCGCGATCTCATCGGATGGTCGTTGGTGGAAGGGAGGTGGTGGGGCGATCCCTGCGAGTCCTGTCATGGTGTCGATGCCAGCGACAGGGTGAGTGGACGATGTCGATGCGCGCAAGTTGAGGTACGTTCCCCCTCTATGAATCTGTATCCCCTCTCGCTCGCAGCAGAGAGGTCGAGGTCGCCATCATCATCGTCGTCCGAGGTTAACCTCGCTCTTCGTGCTTCGCAGCCGGCGGTTTCAAAAGTTTATTGCGGCAAGAAGAGGGCGCAATTACGCTAGCGAAGACGTCAAATCAGACGCACAAACGAAGAAGTTGTGTTTTGCTTCGGAAATGCACCCGGTGAGTCGTTTGCCGGACGATCAGAAGATGGAGGACGTGCACCTCGTTCTCCTCTGTTAGAGAAGGCCACTCAACTCGGGTCAGACCACAAGAAGGCTGGATGCGACGCGGAAGAGAGATGTGCAGCGACATGCGATAGATGACTTTGAATTGCATTGGTATAGACTTGATTATGCGATGAACAGGGAAGTCGTTTAAGCCTTGCCCTTGCGCCTGCGAGCAACAAAGGGAGCAGCAAGAGAATATCAGTACACGCTGCCCAACCATTCCCCCTACGCGTCACGATGTACTCACTCAAGCTCGGCTTGCTCCTCAGCCTCGATCTGTGCGTCGATCTTGGCACCACGCGAAGGCTCGTTGCCGTGCTTCTCAGCCTCGAAGACGTAACCTTCCTCCTTCTTGGCCTGCTCGGCAGCCTTCTCCTCCTTCTCGGCCTTGGAAGCAGCCTCGAGCTTGTTGGCGATGGACTTCTCGTCCTTGCCGTCGAGAGCCAGGTGAGAGTTCTCCTTGCCTGTAGAATCGAAGAAAGTGGAGAGGAGTGGTGTGAGCATACAGAGAGAGGAGATAAGACGCGTGTGTGTAAGGGAAGTACGCACCCTCCTCGTGGCGGGTGACCTTGGAGTCGTCAGCAGCGTTGTTGGAAGACATGTTGTGCTAGAGGTGGAGGATGACGGGTGTCAGCGGCTGTAAGTGCGCGTAGTGTAGAGAGAACAGTACTCACTGTGTGTATTAGAGAGTGTAGGTAATGTAGAGAGAAGAGTGTTGGATGGATGTGGTGGTGGTGATGGATGAAAGTCTGGAAGGGTGGAGAGAGATGCTTAGCCTTTATATAGTGGGGAGAGCTGGACAGAGGGAGGAATGGGAAGTGATGACGACGATCATTGCCAGGTCGTCTGATGCTGTCCCACTGTCCTTGCACTGCTCCAGTGCCTGACTCTCCTCCTGAGCTCTATTTCCACACTCGCAGTTCGCACACGCCAGCTTCCCCCGCTCCGCTCCACGCGTCTTAGCTGAATCGAGAGCCGAAGGAAGTCGGACTGAGAAGAGCGGCGGTGATGGTGGGGCAGAAAGAAGACTTCCAAAAACAGTGACGACATTGCTCATCGGGTAAATTCCGCTCTCCAAACGCCGTCCCCTTTCCACTCACGTGACTCTTGCGACCACCTCCATCGCCAATCGCAACCAACTCGCGTACATATCGGAATTTGTTGGCGTCGCATCCCAAAGGTTGTCGCTCGTGGGTGTCGTCCGGGAGTATGGATTGGGAGATGAGTGAGCGTGGGTTGCTGGGTGCTATGTTTGATACTGCTTGAGTTTCCGGCGGCGTGATGTGTGTCGTTTGCTTCAAGATTGGAATTGACGGGGCGCAATTTCTTTTGCTTCCCTTTCTTCCTGCAGTTGGAAGATTGTTGAGATCCCGAGTCATGCTGGGTTCGCGGTGAGATCGAAGACAACGACGACCTCCAGCCTCCTCGCGCTCGCATTCACTGTTAAGAGATCTGGTTTGAACAGCCGCATTACTGTTGGCAAGGATGTCGACTACAACCTCCTCCTCCTCATCCTCCACCCCACTTCAAGCTTTCATTGCACCCCCAACCCTCTACCCCATCTCCCCTCCCATCTCACTCAGCTCCAGTAGTGACAACGAAGACACATCCTCGCCCTCATCCTCCTCCTCCTCCATCTCCATCCCCTCAATCAGCATGAACGCCGCAGGTTCCAGCGCAGCCACGGCAGCAGCAGCAGCCGCAGCCTCAACCGCTATCGCAGCAGTCGCAACCTCATCCTCCTCAACTTCCACCGGCAATCAAAGATTATCTACAGGCACAACTACAAAGAAGAGCACCGCTCAGAAGAGACCCTATCCTTTCGCCCTCGGAGGAATCGCAGCTTCTGTCTCTGCATGCTGTACACATCCCCTCGATCTCGCCAAGGTAAGCTTCCTCACTATTCCTAAAGAACGACCCTACTTTCTAGAATTGACACTCTCCCTCTGGCAGAACCGAATGCAAACAGCCGTAACACCCGCAAAAGGAGTCTCCCACCTCTCCACAACCCAAACCCTCCTCTCCGTCATCAAGCCACCTTCCGCAAATCCGTCCGCAGCCTTCCAACCACTAGCCCTCTACACAGGTCTCTCCGCCTCCCTCGCCCGACAGTTCAGCTACTCCCTCGTACGCTTTGGCGCATATGATTCCCTCAAGGCTCGCTTGGCTAGCGATGAGGAGAGAGAGGGTACCAAGAGGATGGGGATTGGGAAGAGTTTGCTGTGTGCTAGTTTGGCGGGCGCAGCGGGTGGTGTTGCGGGAAACCCTGCTGGTGAGTCCTTCCCTATGAAAGGGACGCGCTGAGCTCTTTTCTGTGTTCTCACTGTGATCTTTCTTGGGCTACGGCTGTGCACAGACATCCTTCTGGTGCGAATGACATCCGACGCGAACAGACCGCCAAACAAGGTATGTATCTTCTCATCTCCTACTTGCACGGCCCATCATCTCGCACTGACTCTCTTCTCCTCCCTCACAGCGGTACAACTACGCAAATGCAGTCGTCGGTCTCGTCCGTATGGCAAGGGAAGAAGGGGTATCCTCCTACGCGCGCGGTCTCCTACCCAACACCGTCCGAGCCGTCCTCATGAACGCAAGTCAACTGGCAACATACGACGTCTTCAAGGACGTCCTCTTGAGTTCTGGATTCTTCAGAGATGGGATCATGCTTCATTTCACGGCGTCCTTCTGTGCGGGCACGGTTGCGACGACGGTTTGTTCGCCGGCGGAGTGAGTACCCGCTCATGCGCATCCTGTTTTCGATCTCCTTTCTTGGCTCACTGTTCTTTTGCTGAACCTTGATTTCAGTGTGATCAAGGCGCGGGTCATGTCGGGTTCCTCTAGCGGGTCCTCCTCTCCAGGAGGTCTCGCAGCGCTCCGACTCGCGTTGAAGAACGAAGGACCTGCCTTCCTCTTCCGCGGCTTTGTCCCTGCATGGATTCGACTCAGTCCCAATGTGAGTGTGTCGTATGGAGTTACGCGTGCTGCTCTTCCCGGAGCATTTTGCTAACTCTATTCCTCCTTCTGCAGACGGTGATCACGTTTGTCACCCTGGAGAGATTGAGGATGATGGTTGACTGGCAACGGGATCAACAGGAGGGGAAGATCCCGGTACGGGATAGCGCCAGTCGGGCGTGAGGAATTCGATAAAAGCTGGAAGGAATAGAGGCGGAAACTCTACGACACCTATCTCTTTTCTCTGGCTCGGTTGGATCTCTTCCTGGAGCGGACTCCTTCTTCAACTACGACTTCTGGCCGCGAGTCTGACGATACTTATCTCACTTCGGGCTATACATATGGTCGACGGCGGACCTGCTTCCTTCCCTTCGCCTTCAATTTCGGCCGCGCGCTTGCCATAGAAGAACCACAGCATCTTTTCTCTTCGACTTCTCGACAGGATCCCAGGGCTTCGCTCGATGGACACATAGACCAGACGGCCACGAAACCATATAGACCGCGAACCTCTCCCTTTTCTGCATGGCCTCCACACTATCAACACACATCGAATAGTTGAAGTCAACCACTGAGGAATACTCTTTTCCCACAAACACAGGATCGATTGGGACGCTCTTATGTAGTTCTCGCTCGCTATCCCGGTCTATCCCTTTTCCGCCTCTGCCCTTCTATCTGCACTGCATGACTTCCTTCAAATTGCAACACTTGCTACGACGATCACGATTTCCTTTCCTTCGGCGTATGTAGATGCGGGTGACGGTTCAGAAAGAGAACCCAGATAAACATTCATAGTGTTCAGAAACAAGAGGTGCGATACGTGCCGGCAATAAGATAGGACGTGGGGGTATAGCAACGGATTCCAGGAACACGACAGGACATGGGGCATAGGAACGCCGCACTGATGTTGCCGCAGCAGAGTGGACAACATGTGCCAAAGCGTTTAGGAGAGGGGGGTTTGGGACACCGACCAGAAAGCGAGGGGATTGACCATCTCCGCTGTACGGGTAATGCAATACAAGCCAGTAAACGTCTCAGGGTACCTGGTGTTGTCGGTGTACGGGGCTTTCAAACAGTTGAAGATCCGGGCTTTGATGCAGACGTAAGCGGGCTTGAGGGTGAATTCGACCACGGTGTTGTTAGGGGCCCAAACTTCATAAGATGTTTCGAGGTCGTTAGTGCTGCCACAGTAGCCGAAGCGCGCGCCAGGCAAGAGCGTGTCATGGCAGAACAGACTTGTGAGGCCGTCAGTATCGATGGGGATAGTCGTTATGGCGCGGTCGGAGAGGTTGACGGTTTGGGATGTCACCACTTGCGCGCCGGTCGTGACTTCGACTCGTTGAGTGAAGTTTGGGATGTCGGCGACGTCAACGTCGGTGGCTAGGTATGGTCCTTCGAGTATTCTCTACGCGCCGGAAGGCAGAGGGAGAGAATGGAGCATGAGAAAAGCTGAGGAAAAGCGGGGATGATGAGCAGAAGGTCCCAAAATGGGATTGGTCACTCACACTGTTCAGACAGACTTGACGTCCGTGGGACCAATCGACAGCTCTTTTGGAAGGCGGAGCTGCGGACGCCGCAGGTACCAGCATGGCGAGTACTGTCAAACCAACGACGACCAAAGTCCATCCGAATGAGGTACGACCGGATTGACGTACCCGTCGAGCGCCAGCGCTAGATTTGCGCTTGACAACCTTCAGACAGAAAACCTCGACGGAGTCATCAGCGGCCAAACACGTCTTCCAGTCGGCGACAGTTCCGTTGTAAGGGCAGGAAACCCCACATTTCCCACCAAACTGGCTCGTAGTCTCGATCAGGGTCGCGTTGGGACAGCAGCGTGATAGATTATCGAGTTCGAGGGCACCGTGGTAGCCGCACATACGGTCGAAGACGCTGGGACTGAGAAAGGGTTCGCGGTTGTCGAAGTCGTTGGCACTGCGAACGGAGTCGTACAGCTGTGCGCCAAGATCGGTGAGGGTGAAGTTTGTGTTTGAGGCGAGTCGGGCACAGCCCTGTGCAACGGTGACGTTCGTGCCAGCGTTGATGTTGGTGCTGTTCGAGTTCATCTTTGACTGTCTTGAGAAGGTTTAGGGGTGGTGGAAGAAAGGAGAGGAAAAGAGGTGGGAAGATGGGAAGTATGTACGAGTATTAGGGGAGGAGAGAAAGAAAGTCAGCAAGGTGAGGCTGGGCCTGGAGTTATAAAGGGAAGGTCAGCCGTCCTGCAAAAAGATACGCTTTGCTTATGGAGCTGCTGTGTGCGGAACATGTAGATCAGTTGTGGGCTGTGTAAAGAGCATGCGACGCCCGTGCGCCCGCGAGGCATAGCATCCAGCAGGCAACCATCGAGCACGTTCTCCACTAGCCCAAAGCTCTTGGAATAAGTGCTGCTCCTATCGCTGCTCGTCGGTAGCCGTCCATTATTCTCAGGCCTCAGGGCGAGACGGATTTGTGGGGCTGGATAGCACGAGTACGACAAAGGGCAGTGCCTGTCATGCGCAAGAGATGGACGGGAAGCAGGAAGAGTGTTTACACCCAGTTAGCACCTCTACGTTTAGCATGGGAAAATTCTGCGGCCAAGACACTTTAATGGAACACTACTCGCGCCGCCTCCCACCTGGGCCTGAGGCGGTGTTGAGCAGCATGTATGTAGTGGCTGGACCGCTGGAGGCTGCGGCCTGCGGGACCGGCGGTGGTGGAAATGAAGGTGTGCTGGGGACGGCTCTGCAATTCGACGACTCACAAGGGTCTTGACTCTTGACACCAACACCCCCAAGGCCGTGAGCACATACGAACCAGGACCCAAACCAACTCGCTCTGCATCAGGCATCACGTTCGGCGCAAGATACTGTGCCCTCGTCGGTCCCTCAAATGCATGACTTTTTTCCAACTAATAATACTCGCACGACGAGGAAGCAACCTCCGCGGACGCTTCAGAATGGAGGAAACTACTATGTGTAGATTGGCAATGTCCCATGGGAAGGCCGATAGGGTACAATAAAGTAGGCCGTGGGGTACAGCAACGGGCCCCCTAGACGTGCATAGCGTTTAGGAGAGGGGAGTTTGGGACACCGACCAGAAAGCGAGGGGGACGAACTCGTGAATCTGGCGGGTAAGGCAATACAAGCCACTAAAGTTGTCAGTGTAGGTGGAGTTGTAGTTGTACGGCGGGGTCAAGCACTTCGAGAGCTGGGCTTTGATGCAGACGTAAGCGGGCTTGAGAGTAAATTCGACGACGGTGTTGTTAGGAGCCCATACTTCATAAGCTGTTTCGAGGTCGTAAGGGCCGCTACAGCTGCCGTAGTTCGCGGTGGAGTTGGGGAGAATTACTTCGGTGCAGAGAAGAAAACTGAGGGCCATACGATCGAGGGCGATGTTGGAGATGATGCGGTCGGTCACGTTCACGCTTTGGGAGGTCACCACTTGCGGGCCGGTCGTGACTTCAACTCGTTGAGTGAAGTTTGGGACGTCAGCGAGGGCGACGTCGACGGCTACGTACGGCCCTTCGAGAATTTTCTGCGCGCCGGCACCAAGAGAGAAAGAACGAGCATGAGAAGCTGAGGAAAAGCGCGGATGGTGAACCAACGGCCTCAATGGGTTTGTTACTCACTGTCTTCTGACAGATAGTCCGTTGGTAGTACCAAGGCAAATCTTCAAAATCCCTGACGGAAGGCGGAGCTGCGGATGCCGTAGGGACTAGCATGGCGAGTAGAGCCAAACCGACAACGACCAAAGTCCATCCAAAAGAGGTCCGACGGGGTTGTCGGACGCGTCGAGTGCCAGCACCAGCGCTGGCAGGATACACTTGTTCGAGCTTGACGGACTTCAGGCAGAAGATCTCGAGCGAGTCATCGGCGGCCAGACACGTCCTCCACTCGGCCAGCGTCCCATTGAAAGGGCAGGAAAACCCACATTTCCCATCGAACTGATTCGAAGACTCGATCTGGGTCGAGTTGGCACAGCAGCGGGAGAGCGCGTCGAGTCTGGGACCACCATGGTAGCCGCACTGGCGGTCGAGTGGACTGATGCTGGGATCCCGTAATAAGGCCGTGATGCGATCGGGAGAGGTGAGATCGGCGAGGGTGAGGGTTGTGTTTGGTGCGAGCCGGGGACAGCCTTGGACGAAGGTGACGTTCGTACCAGCGCTGATGTTGGTGATGTTCGATGTCATGCCTGTCTATATGATGAGGCGTGCGAGGGAGAGGAAAGGAGGTAGAAGATGGGAGTGAAGAAAAAGGGGAGGAGGGAAGGAGGTGAGTGGAGTGAGGCTGGAGCTGAAGGGTGTTATAAAGGGAAGGTCAGCCGCCCTCCAACAAGGGACGCTTTGCGCATGGAGCTATTCACGCTTCACAGAGCACGCAGATTGTGGGCTGTGAAAAGGGCACACGATGTGAGCGGTGAGCGGTGAGCCGCTAGCCATTCAGATTTCAGAACGTGTCCACTAGCACGAAGGTTCTTGAGATAGGCGGAGCACGCATGCGGCTTCTGTCAATCTGTCGCTGCTCGTCGCTAGTCGTCCATCGCAAAGCGTAAGGGAAATGCTGGACAGGACAACAAAGGGCAGTGCATGCAACGCGCCAGAGACGGGAAGGAAAAAGGTGTTAATCCACCCAGTTAGCACGCTTTCCTACGTTTAGCATGGGAAAATTCTGCAGCCAAGCATTCGATAGAAGATTACTAATCACTACTCACTCACACGCCCTCGCAGAACACAGCAAATATTGCCGCGATCTGCGCTTCCATCGTGAGGCGCAAGTTGGTGGCTGGACTGCTGGACATTGGTTGGTGTTGGAGGTGGAGCGTGAGCGGGTGAATGCGGGCGGCTGTGTACATAATTCGACTACCGGCGGGCTGTGCGCCGTGCGGTGTGCTGGGATCTCCCCGTTGTTTCGACGTTCGAACCTGTGAAGGGAAGTGTGAACGTGGGTTGGCTTTCATTCGGTCTCCTTTTGCGCCAGTAGAGAACATGCCTCTGGCCCTCGTCGCAGACAGACAGACAGACAGACACCTCGTCGCCAGGATGGGAGAACGCGTCGGGTCCCGCGATATGTATCGCCGACGCGTCAGACGCGTCCGATCGAATATTGGCCATTCATGGTGTTGATAGACCGAAGGCATCAAGGAGACCACCGCCGCAGACGAGGAGCATAGATGAGTTGGGCCCCGGCCGACATCGCTCCGGAGAGTGAAAGATACCAAGGAGGCAACGCGTTGTGATTGTTCTGGAAAGGAGACGCGCGACGCGTCCGCGGGTCCTCGGGGGCCAAAAAGAAGGTTCAGGAGGTGTTGATTTTGTGAGAGGAGTTCATCGCGACAAGACGCCTTGGCTTCTTCTTGAGGCGAGCGCACAGCAACAACCACACACACACACACACACACACACACACACACACACAGAGGGCAACGCCTTCGTCCCCGCTGCGTCGCCTTCCCTGCCGTGCGGCGAGTCTTCCAGCGTGTACACAAGGCCTGCAACTCGCCATACGAAGGACCTCTTGTCTCCACATTGGAATTTGGAGCACGACCCTCAACCCAACCACGCCGGTCTCAGCTGTGGCATGCCACCAGCGGATATCTAAGGCAGTGAAAGTGTTACCAAACCTCAACAAGCAGCCCACACCCACGGCTCCGTTGCCTACCCCAGGTCTTCCCTTCGGCACAGCTTCCCCAAAGGCCGCAACCAAGCAACCAAGCATTTCCTGGCACGGGACCCTCCCTTATAGGGGACCACACACCTTCGTCGCCTTGTCAAGGAAGAATCTCACCAACACCTTTTAATACCTCGGATCAAACAAATTCATCAATCGCCCGGAAAGTTATCTGCGCGCGCGCCTTTCCTCGATGTCTCGCGCGGCCCAATCACCAGCTACGGTAGCGGCCACCTCGGCTGCCACTTCCCCCTCTATCACCACCACCAATGGACCCCTCGTCTTCTGCGGCAATATGCCACAGCACTATCGATCCTCTCCCTCCAGCACGAACAGCAGCAGTAGGAACAGTGGCGCCAGCACACCTGCGTCTCCCATCCCTGGCTCACCCGATCCTGGCGCCTACGCTCCTGCGACGACGGCATTGCGGGGTCAATTCATTGTTCAGAGTGAGGCACTTCCACAACCTCCTCCTTCTCAAGATGCGCTTTCGAGACTGAAGCGGGAGGAGCAGAAACGGCTAGATGAGCTCGACGCTCAGCTCAAGCGCGTCTTTGCGTCCCCTTCTGCGGGCGCCGCTACGGAGAGCACTATCTCCAGAGTGGCGGGCTCGGCGGCAGGGTCGGCTGTGGTGCAATATGCGTTGGGGTCCAGTGAGTTCATCATCTTCATGATCTCCTACTATCTCTCCGCATTGGCTTATCTGCCTTTGTCTTTTCTCCAGCTCTTCTACCGCAGGGCATCGCCGACCTCATATCCAACATATCTCTGCTCGCCCGCATCTCCCTCAAATGCTCCGCCTTCTTCATCGAAGTTCTCATCGAAGCCGCTCGCTTCTCAACGGGCGCAGGGTTGGGACTCACGAGGCGCGCTCTCATTTCTGCAGTTGCAAGTGCGCGTAACGTCTCCTCGCTCGCGGGCGGCATATTACCAGGGGGTCGATTGGAGGGCCCTCAGGGCGGCACAGGGATCGGAAATGATCAGAATGCGATGAAAGCTTTATCTAAGACGAATGGACCTGCGAGGTGAGCATTTACGCTAAGAACCGGCTGATCACCCTTGCTCCTTCCTGACAGACTCATTATTACCACTCCAGCCATGCCTTCTTAACCGTCTTGGACAGATATACCAGTCTTGGAATCTACCTCATTCACCACACATTCACTCTCGCCGAGCTATTCGCAATGAGTGGCTTTTACCTGACCTCGACGGGCATCAAGATTGGCATTGGCGCTGCGGACGAGTCGGTCCGCATGCTCGACCAGATCTTCGGTTCCAACGAGACATCCCGCGCTCTGTCCAGCTTCATCACCCTCGCGCGACGCGAACTTACCGACGACCCCATCACGTCCTCCAGCGGACTTACAGGTACCGTCAAGTCGATTGCCTATCTGACAAAGGCTATCACGGCTTTTGCTGTGCTGCAGAATATGACGTATCGGCGGAGCTTCATGCAGCAGAAACTCAAAGTCATTTATGACTGTACCGTGCTCGGCGAGGCGGAAACGAATTCGTGGCGCGCTAAATTCCTAGGGGCCGGCAATTTCGTCCCTGCGCGCAAGACAAGTCTGATGATTGGCTCGGCGTCAGGTGGGCCACACCATGTCTTCTCGCTCTTAGAGCCTGGTCGGAATGGAGGACCAGCGTCGACGTCGGGTGATTCATCTGCCACTGTCCTTGCGCATTCTCAGCGCAGAACTCGACCTACGAGCTATCGATCAACGCGGCCGAGCCTTACCCGACCGCTTTCCGGCGAACAGCCGTGCATCACCGATTTTGATCCCTCAGCGATCGATGGTGTCGTGGACGACACCACAACGGAAGATGCTATTATGGCTGATTTGGACTTCTACGTCGGAGAGGGTGACGGGGACGAGGATGACGATGATACGGTCATGAGCAATGTGGACTCTGCGGGTGGAAAGGCCCTCGTCCGAAACGGACCTAACAACGCTCGCGACCGGTCCCGGAGCGTTGTCTCCGCGAAGCGTGTCCGACCGGCCGAACTTACCGAGGAGATGCGTATGGTCCTCAAGACTTATGGAGATCGTGAGCTCGAAAACGGGGTCATAGTCTCGCAAGAAACCGAACCGCGTGGTCGACGTGAAGTGAGACGGACGGTGCGCAAGACGGCGGGAGAGAAGGAGGGTGAGATTGTGTTCGAGATGATTACGGAGATTGTCGAGACGACGGAGACCACGACGACGGTGGAGGCTCGGACGCCGACGGAGGAGAAGGATATGGGCAAGTTGGGCATGACGTCCAGCAAACAGACGTCTCCTCAGAACTCGAACGGGAAGTGGGCGCGAGGGTTCGGCAGGCAGAGGAAAGAGGGCGGACTGGTCGAGTCTACGAGCTCCAAGGCTGTCAGCCCCTTCACGAGCCAGCCATCTACGTCGCCAAGCACACCTCAACAGCGCAAACCTTCGCTCAACAATTGGTTACCCTCCGTGTTCCAACCACTGAAGGCTGGGGAGAAGCGGACAGAGCGGGATGTGACCAATACTCGGTCGGCGGTCGATACCGAGTCGATCTTCGATGATCGGGTGGAACAGACGCGGATGGAGGAAGATACCTGGTGCGAGATATCGACGTCGTCGCAGGCGGCTCGTGAACGGGAAAGGGAGCGTCGGCAATTGAAGCCGGATCAATTCAGTGGAGGTCTGCATCGTCTGAGCTCGGTTGATGGGCTGGGTCCAGTCGTAGGCGGCGGTGCGCCGGCGGCGACTTCTTATTCGGAGGACGAAGTCGAGCATGAGCTCGTCATAGGCGACGGGGAGAGCGGAATCATACCGACTTCACCTAATGGAGCGCCTGCTACACCCTTGGGCATCGTCGCACTCCGAGAGTCGCTGGAGCACCCGGAACAATCCAAGGCGAGGATGCAAGTCATGCTCAAGACAGTTACGAAGAAGCTTGTTCAACGCAAGCGCATCTTGAAGAAGATAACGGTCAGGAGTACTGATGGCAGTCATATCTTGGTTCCGGATGAAGGCGAGGATGGCGGAGGGTACGATGATGATGATGTGACGGTGGGCATGCTGCTGGAGGGAGAGGAGGAGGATGTGCTGGATGAGACCGACACGCCTGCTTCGACGTCGGCCTTTGTTGAGAACCATGACACGATCGGTGGCAGTCCGACGGGGGCAGGTCTTGGCCTTAATTTTGCATCCTCGAAGGGCAAAGAGCGGCTGAGAGAGCAAGGTGCTTTGTCGGAGGGTGATCGGACTCCGCGTCGAGGGAACATTCCTGCGGCGGATCAAACTCGTAAATCCAGCGGCGGCTCGACTTTGCAGCGAGCTTTCGGTCGAGCTCGTGATGTCGTTCGGAATACGTCTCGCTCCAGCTCTGCGGCCACGGTGATGCCGGCCAATGCTGGACGCAACGCAGGGTCGTCAGACATCTCCATGCGCAGTGTGAGCTCGCAGAACCGCGAACCGGAGTTGGTCCTTTCTGGCCCTCCTTCCCCAACGGCATCGACGCGAGCGGCGGCTAGCAACAAGAGCACACCATCGCCCGCTCAGGCTAGGCTGTTGCTCTCTCCTGCACCGGCTGTGCCGACTCGGGCGAGGAATAACATCAGTGCCACCGCTATGCCCACGAACGGACACGTGATTTCCAGTACGTCCAGCATGCCAGTGGGCCCGCTCGACTCAGAGGACAACGGATCCGCGGCGCATCGAGGCTCGAAGAGGAAGAGCAAGCGCACTTCGAGGAGCACATTCGGCGTACCCTTCCTAGGGGCTCAGTACGATCCTTCCGGTCAGACCATTGCGGGCGGTAGCAATGGGACAAATGGGCTTTTGCATTCGCCACCTATGATCAGTTCGCGAAGGCACTCCCGCGCGCCGTCGGTCACATCTGTGCATTCGTTTACCTCGCGGACCCACACGCACACCAATACTACCGCCCACAACTCGCCGTACCTCAACAGCTCCGAGATCGGGGGTTCGAGGAACGAAAATGGAGGTAGCAGTAGTGGGATTCACGCTTCACCTGTCTCGCCAGAGCTGGGAGCAAACTTCCCTGGAGAGCCTTCTGGCGCTGAGGGAAATGCATACTTCCCGCACTCCCACTTGGTCAAGAATTTGCACCGTTTTATGCGACATTCGAGTGCTGCCTATGGGCAGAATTTCATGCGAATCTTTGGGATTGGGCAGGCGGATTATTTCTTCCCAGACACGAGCAAGCATCATGCGAACGTATGGTCGTTTGCTCATCATGGTGAGTGCCACAAGCCTGTTTCTGCGTTTGTGAGGTTGTGGCTCATTTCAGATTTCGGTGCTTCTCGATCCAGTCGGTCTGGATGTGGACAAAATCCTACTCTCAAGCTACACGGAGGGTGGCACGGGTCCCTTCCATTCTGACAGTGAGTTTCTATTTACCTATTAATCGCCGAAAACGCAGACATGCTGAGATGACTCTGCTCCACGCTCTGCAGAAATGTCACCACTCGTGAACTACGTCTCCGTGGACGATGACAGTCAAGCGATCGTCTTCACTTGCCGAGGCACACTCGGCCTCAGTGACATTCTGACAGATCTGACATGCTCGTATGAGCCCATCAGCGTTCAGGGTGGTCACCCGGAGGGTCAATACAAAGTCCATGCGGGCATGCTCCATTCGGCCCGTCTTTTCCGGGCGCAGTCGAGCACAGTCTTTAGCACGATCCGTCTCGGATTGGAGGAGAACCCGGATTACGGTGTGGTGTTGGCGGGACATTCGCTTGGTGGTGGAGTCTGCACCGTGTTGGCGGTTCTGTGGAGCGTCCCTGCGCCCGTCTTCTTGCGACAGATTGAAGATATCAAGGCGAAAGGGCTGGAGCCACCGCGGTTCCCGCCTATCACGACTCCCTTTGTCACATCGCTTACGTCTGGTCTTCCACCGGGCCGACCGATCCATGCGTACGCATATGGCCCACCAGCCACCGCCAGTGCGGATTTGAGTCGATTCTGCCGCGGGCTCGTCACGTCGCTCGCCCACGGATACGACATGGTTCCATTCCTCAGTCTCGGTTCGCTTCGAGACCTCAAGAATGTCGCCAAGAGCTTGGCGGAGGAGCGCGAAAGCGATGTTGCGCAAGAGATAGTGGCGCGGACGATCGGCTTGCTGCAGCACAAGCGTCAACAGGCCGCTGTGGCCGGTCGTGGTTCAGAGCAAGCGCAGTTGCCGTCGACGCCCGCCAGCATGAGTGCTGCTGAGTTGGAGCACTTCAACCAGGATTCCATGTCGCAAGCTCAGCCTATTGTCGAGGAGCGAATTCAGGCGATTGACGTGGACGACCTCACGAGAGGCCGGACCTCGAATCGCGCCAGCAAGCCAGGCTACCGAGATCCCAACTTCGCCAGACAACAGGTCGACGACGACGAAAGCGGTACTGTCTCTAACTCCATCCAGGAGGACGTGGAGACGGATGCCGAGCTTAATCAGTGGCTCTGGGCGGTGATCAAGACGATGCGGGCGGATATGAAGGAGGAGAAGCTGTTTCCGCCTGGTCATGTGTATTGTGAGTGGCAACCTTTCTCGCTCGATGTGTGTTACAAAGGCCAAGTGAGGGCTGACAAACAAAGGCACGACCGTCGCCTTCCTCCATTCTCAGGCATCGAATCCTTTGCTGTGTTTGTGACGCCACGGATGAGTCGCTCCTCTATGCATTCTCGACAGCAAGACTACGACCGTCTGGCCGCTAGTAAAGGTCAGGCGCACCGAGTCGTTCTTCGGTACTGTGAAGATGTTGAGAATCGATTCTCGGAGCTCGTGTGGTCGATGTCGATGATGCGGGATCACATACCTACTAATTGTGAGTTATTTCTCTCCCGCCCTTGATTGACCGTCCTCTTTTTGCCGTCTTTGATGCTGAACATCCTCTGTGACTTCCTCCCCTAACTTGATAGACGAGTTCTGCACACAGCTTCTCTTCGAGTCCATCCTTCCGGACGACGCTGATGCACCAGGAAACCTCTGAACCGGATCAGTGTTCAACACATTTGCAACTCTCCTACCTCTCTTCCGGCCTTTCAACATTCGAGGCCGTCCACGTCTGGGTCACCGCATTTTCGTCCCTATGTATTGGGCCCTTGGAAAACTCTTTCCAAGGCCGGACGCGGGCACGCCACCGACTCTGTCTTTGATACCCTTCCTTTCTTTCTCCCTGTTGTTCGGAATCTCTTTCTCGTATCGTTCGCTACCCCGCTCCCGTTGTGTATCACCCTCACCCGTACGCTTTCTACCCTTTCCTATAACTTCTCGTCCCTATTTCTTCCCCTTCCACCAGTCACGAAGCAACCCCCATACACCGCCGATCCGCGTCTCTCGCCAAACACCCTAGAAAGTCGTAGCAACGTCCCCTCAACCAATACAACTCTGTAGCTCCTCCTTTCTTTCATCTCTTTTTTTCCCCCTCCCCATCCGTCACGCACTTCTCACATACACGTTATTCGTTCGCGCTGGACCGCTCCTTTCCCTTTCTTTGTCCCGTGTACCTTGTAAATAACGCCGTCTTCCCCCATCATCTTTCTCCCACTTCCCGGCTGATATCACGGAGACCATACTGATCGGTAAAGGCTGACTGGCGGGCATCCTTGTTGTAAGACCAGTTCCGGACAAGGGACGCAGTTTTGAGCGATTTTGATTCTTGCGAGTTGAGAGGTGGTTGTACAAGTTCTGCGAAAAAGACATAGAAAAGAGAAGGCGGGCTGTCGTTTCCTTGAGAGGCTGAATGTTGATTGGACGAGCGGTGGTGACGAGCGCTGTATGGGGGGATAAACGCATGGTGGCCGCGTCTGCGAGACTTTAACCAAGGCTAGGACGCCCGGAGGGTCCAAGGTTGAGGTTACGGGGGCGGTGTCATTGGATTCCGCCTCCTCAGAAGACGGGCACGAGGAGGTCGGTGCCGACTGTTCGTAGGAGAGTTACGCCTGCTGCGAAGAAGCCGACGCCGTAGAGGATGACGAGGTTGCCTGTGGAATGAACAGGAGGGAGGAACGAAGGGGAGAGGAAGGAGCATCGAAGCCGAAAAAAAAGAAGACGTTGGGAGTCAGCATCAACTCGAGATTCTAAGGCCAAATGTAACCAGAGGCCAAAAGCACATCATCCATCTCTCCACCTCTCGGGCTCAAGGAACAACTGTAACAAACGCACCTGGTCGCTTCTCCTCCGCGAAGATCTCGTTCTGCAAGAACCGCCCAAATGCCGAGCTAGACTGTGGTCGCCCACCCCGTCCACCGGCAGCTCCACTACGGGGGTTGTTGAGGAAACCGGCTTGCATACCGCGCGAGGCCATTGTGTTCTACTTGCTTTACTACTTGCGGGAGAAGGGGAGAGTAGTATATGTAATGGGCGTGTGCTATCGATGGTGAAGGTCTTCCTCACGCATTTTTTCCGCCCTTCGCTCTCTGCGTCAGCGCAAAGTGGAAAGCTCCGAGCATACGAACGAAGCCTCTTCCAGTCTCACAAACTCGCATCAGGCAAGAGCGCAAGAGCCCCTTGAATGAAATGGCCAGGATGTAATTGAAGGCCGTGTGGATTCGGGAAAGGGAAAGGGAAGTGTAGAATAAGGAAAAAATGAGGTGCAGTAATGTGCCAACGCAGAGGTGGGAAGGGCAGTACCAAATCCAAGAAGCGAGTCCCAGGGTTCGAGCGGTATACGCTGCTGGGGTTGAGTGGGCGTGCTGGGGGTCTTCTGTTTGCTTCTGCGGGGCGGGGATCACGAGGTGGAGACCGGGAACAAGGCTTAGGCGTCATCGGTCATATAAGATACCGTCCATGGGTTTGGGTTTTGTGTGGTGTGATGTGATTTGAGACTTTGATGAGGGCCCTTCCGCACCGACAAGGAGCCCGCGGGGGAGGAGGGGAGGAAGGGAGACAGGGATGGACGAAGGACGTCAATTAAAACCGTGTCTGGCGTGCTAAAGGTAAAAGAAAAAGAAGCAACGATTGGAAGAGGAAAGGTTGTTGGACGTTGGGGTGGGGTGAGGGTGCTTCTATGTTGGGCTCGGTGGAGTGGAATTCTTGCCTAGGACCCTGGCCTCTGCAAAGCCTTTCCTATTTCCTCCTTCCCATCATTTTTTTTCGGAGAGCCAATGGCTTGTACCAATTTCCCATCACCGACAGCTGTTTAGTAAGGGTGGCTTCCTTGAGCCTCGAGCTTGCCACCGAAAAGGTCTGTTGCGAGAAGGTAAGAAAGAGTCATAACGATATGAGTCAGAATGATTCGTTCAGACAAGGATTTAAAAGAACAGAGACGAAGACTCACTGATAGCCCAGGGGGTGACCTTGCGGCCGAGCTTGTAGCTGGACACCTTGTGAACCTCGCCCTCGTCAAGACCGCCGGTAGCCAGTTGCAGGAAGGCGGACTTGGACAGGTCAACTAGAAAAGCGGAATAAAGACGGGGATCATGTCAGAAACTGTGCAACTTGGTTGCTGTTCAAGATGAGACCGAACACTCACTGTGAGCGGGCGTGTCGCAGCCAGCGCAGGCGTCAACGATGCGGACTGTGGTGGTACCGACGCACGAGGGGAATTGGGAAGAAATTTGGTGAGCGTCAAATAATTCTGCTTCCGTTCCGTGCAGCAGATACATACCGGTGACACACTTCTTCTTCTTGTCAGCACACAGCTGGACGAAGTCACCGCACTTGAAGTGACTGGAAGCACCGACGGCACCGACGTGGGAGCGTGGGCTGGGCTGCCACTTGCCGGAACCACAGGCGGGGTTGAGAAGGTCGTGGGCAGAGTACCAGGTGACGAACTGCTTCTTGGAGATCAGCGCGGCGCCAACGTTAGGAGCGGAGCTCACGTGGAGCTTCTGGCGAGAGTGGCGGTGAGTGTGCTTGGAGTGCTTGCCCTTGGGGGACTTGTGGCCCTTGTGGTGACGGTGGGGGCGTGTGCGACGGACAACGGTCGTGTTGGAGGCGAGCTCTGCAACGTCATCCTCGTCCTCGTCAAGGTCGAGGATGTCGTCGAAGTCGGTGTCCTCAACGTCGTCGATGATCTGGATGTCGGGGTCGTTGAGAGGGTCGAAGTCAGCCTCGCGGGCGAGGAGACCTGACTGCTGCTCGACGGAGCCGACGGCGACCTCGTTGGCGACGACGGTGTTGGGGAGGGTGACCATGGCGAGGACCATGGCAGCCGCGAGGGCAACAAAGTTAATGCGGGCCATTGTGGTGTTGGATTTGAGAAAAGACTGTAAGAGAGGTCCAAAAAAGGGAGGGAAAGGGACTTAGGCTGCTAGCGAAGAGCAGGGAGTGGGTCGGAGGTGAGGAAAAAAAGTGGACGAGGTTTGGGATGATGGAGGAAGGTGAGAGGAATGGGAGATGGAAAGAAGGGACGAAATAATGCCAGACCGTTGGACGGAAAAGTCTGAATTTAGAGGAACCTGGATGAGAGGGGCGTCGTTAGCAGCATCACCAGCATGATTATTAGGCGCGAGACTGATGCAGAGCTGGAACAATATAATAGACGAAAAGCGGCAGACCACAGCATTACCCTGGCTTAACACCCTCTGTCCGTCTCATCTTGCGGCTGGGTTGAGACAAAAAGGAACCGTGTTAGTGCGGCTGTGGTCGGTAGTGGCGGGCGAGTGGCGACCACCACTTCACGCTTCGCACTGTGCGGTCACTGCGGGGCTGGGTCACGATACATTCCGGTAACGATGCTGCCTGATCGCAACCAGCAGTAACCAGATAGAGTCGGACTCCTGTGAGAAGAGGTTCGTGCTTCGTGCAGCATCAAGATGAGAGTCACCATGCCCACAATGGAGCATGGACCCCGCTTCGAGGAGGCGACCAGTCGCTCCAGGACGGCACCCGCGTTATCGTCGCCCGCCCGAGTAGTACGATTGGAATCTTTCTCCTCATATGTAATACCTCATAACATGGCAGCGTGGAGTCGCCACTTGACGCCGGTGTGCCGTGAGTGCAGCATCTCATGCTGGGGACGCGGGACGGCGGAGAGTCTCATCGTTCCTCGTGCTTGCCTCGTGTCGTGGAATGGCAAATGGAAGTTCTCCGCTCCATATGAGATGAACAGCTTGCCTGGTGGGGGGGACAAAGGCATACGAGACCCCGACACAGCGGTCTGAGAAATGGTCTGACCACGCTCACCACGGCAGCATGTCGAACTTCCTTTCAACAGCATCGTCGGAGAGGAGATCTACCTCGCGATTTCCCGTCTGGACATCTATGAAGAGAAACCAAGCAAGTCGGTGAAGGAAGCGTTAAGCGTCCAGCAGGGTCCAAACAGACGACGTCGAGAATCGAGATGCGAGCAGTTTCCTTCCTTGGAAGTTGGAAGCAAACAGGCGAGAAGATGAGATGAGTTGAATGATCTTAACAGCTCCAGATGCCGCCGCTTCGATCTACTCCCGCTCAGCGATCGCACCTTCGCAGCGAGGCCAGGCGGAGCACGAACGAAGAGGGACCTGCATCATTGAATAATCGAGCTTCCATGTCCTTGACTTCACGGTTGCGATCGTCCACGTTGAGGCGTTGAGGTGTTACTCGTATATATAGAAGTTGGATTTGCTCTCAACGCAACGCGTTCCGCTGTCCGCTGTCCGCACAAGGGACAAGGAACAACACCCCTACTCCGCGACCGAAACCTGAAGTACAAACCTGTCCTTGAAGGGTCACAGTGAATCTCGCTCTGAAGCTTGAGCGGACCTGGTGGAAGGAGGTCCCGAGTTCGATTCATTCTCAACGGTCGACATCCCAATTCCCAGGGCCGAGCGCTGCCATGTCGTCTCACCCCCACGCTGCGCCTGCTTCCTCGGCGCAGGAGTGGCAAGCGCATCTCACGCTGCGGCCAGCCAGGGTGAAAAAAGAGCAACAACAACCCCAAATATCTGAGTCGATGCCGATGCAAAGTCCATGCTGGAGGTGATGGGATGGCTTGCCATATGCCATGCGGTGCGACCTGGGAGGCTGGAGTCTGGAAGTCTGTCAGCCACCGCAATATGCACTTGAAAAAATGATCTGCAACTGGCCTGTCCACTCTGTCTCACTCCACTTCCCAAACCGCCGGCAATCTGTCTCAGCTGTGCAAATCCCTTCAATTAGGCTGTCAAGTTCCGAACGCATGGTGCTCTTTGAGGAACGCAGACCAACGCTCGCACGGGGCACCACCCTCGACTCTCGAGCCCTATGGCCCTATGCTGAGGCAGATATCGTCGGGGGTCGAACACCAATCTCCTTGCTTTGTGATCGACTGCTTTGGAGGGCCTTGCTTGAGACTTGACGGGAACGGGGTGCCGGTCGTCGGAGCGCAGAGTCAGGATATTGGAGCTCTGCGGAAGTGCAATGAAGGGTAGCAAGCGAGGGGTTCAAGAGGATGGGAGGTGTCGTCTGCTCGATCTACATTATAGGACCTGAGAGGGAGGAAGGTCAATGTGATGAAGCATGAAGCGAGAGAAGGGTCAGCAGCTTCAAGTACATACGCATACTGAGCTCCTCGTCTTCCCTGCGTAGAATCGTAAGTACACAGCAGCCATCACCCGGGCAAGGCATATGTGCCAAAAAGTTCGTCAGAAAGACAGATTAGCATGGTCCCTGGAGAGGCAGCGGCAGCGAAGAAGGAACGCCGGTATGAAGCTGAGCAAAAGGTGGTTGTGGTTCTCTGAGATGGAGCGGTTGATATATGTAGGGCAATGATGCCCGAGAGTGCCTGCTTCGAGAATGTCCAATGCAGAGCAGGTTCAGAGACCTTGTCATGTTTCCCTTCCCACTACCCATGAACGGGAACCTCCGCCCCAACCAACGAAGCCCGAGCCCACTTCACCCAAGCATGAAACCCACCTTCACCGACCTCACCTCCCCCTCCTCCTCCTCCTCCAAGCAAGACACTCCTCCACAGTCCCAAACCAGCCTCACCCGGTCGTCCATGCCGATGACTCACAGCAACCCCCCACAGCCTAAAACTGATCGCCGCCCCTCCCACAGCGACGACGACGAACAGGACCCAGCGCGCCTTCGAGCCCGTCTGCCATCGGACCAACCCTTTTCGCTTCCCTCCTCCAACACGACCCTCATCTTCCTCCTCTCCCGACCTCCGACCCGCCTTCCTCTTCTTACCGGACGAAGGACTGATCACATCATCCCGCCCCACCCCAGACCCAGAAGAAGAAGAACTCCCAAACAACCAACCAACCCAAGATCCCTCCCTCCTCCGCCGACTCATCTCCCGATCCCATGCAGCCGCATCAGGAATCGCACCCGTCGGCTCGAGCGCAATCGCACACAGGACCGAGTACACATCGGCCAATCGACCCGCTCGGACACTGAGTTCCAAGGGTCCCGCGTCGTTATGCAGCGCAGGGATCGAAAGGCCCAATTCGGCACAGTACGTTCGTGGATCGACAGCAGCGGAGATCGTCGCATCATCGTCTTCATCATCCTCCTCCTCGTCGACGCCGTGGTCGTTGTTCTTGTTCTTCCTCTGCTGATTACGCCTCGTGAGCGCCATCAACTCCGAAGATCCAAAGTTGCCCCCGCCGGCCGCAGGCGACGGTGTCGAAGGACTCCTCACGCGATAAAGCTCACGAGGTGGGGAGGATCCCAACACCGACTCCGGCGAGCCACCGTACATCCTCCTCTGGCCCAATCCACCACCACCACCGCCACTCACAGGACTCATCATACCCGAGCTCAAGCCCGAGTTCAAGCCCGGGTAGAGCAAGTCGGCCTTCGTGGCCACGAATAAGGAAGGAAGACCGCCCAGCTGTGGATGGGCTTCGCGCAGGTTGACCAGGTAGGCGAATGAAGCTGGGTCGGTGGCGTCGTAGACGAAGACGGCCACGTCCGCCGCTGCGAGCCGTTTAGGACTCTTGAGGACCTCCGCCTCTTGTGCCGCTTCGAATTCTTGTAGCTGGTTAGAGAGTCCCGTCCCACATTACTTTAGCACTCTCCTCTGTTAGACGTGAAAAGGGGCAAAAAGAGAAACTCACAACAAGATACTTCTCCGCTCCCGCGTACTCAACAGCACTAACAACACTATGAGTACTCAACGCATCCCTCTCCCTCTCCTTCCCCTCCGACCCATTCATCTTCGGCAAGATCCCATGCCGACCCGTGCTCGGCAACGGATCAAACTCCCTCCCGACCATAGCCCTCAACAGAGCCGTCTTCCCACTCCCCGCCGCACCAAATACATACCCTAACAACACAGACCTCTGCGGGACACCCTTCTTCTTGTTATTCCCCTTCGCGTTCCGATTGGTGGACGACGACGATGCCGTTGTCGTTGTTGAAGGCGTGCTCATCCCGAATCCACGACGGAGGAAACGTTCCCGCTCAGCTTTGCGAGGGATCTTGACTACTTTGAGAGCAGTGGTCGTCGGTGGTGGACCTGTTGACCGAGGTTTTACGTTCCGTCTGGTTGCTGAAGAGGAGGAGGATCCCGAACTCCAGAATCCACCACTGCCTCCCGCTGATGACGGGGACGATGCCGATTCGGATTTACCGCCTGCTTTACTGGAGAAGTACGATCGAATCCCACCACCACCACTCCCACTCCCACTCGCCCCACTTTTTCCCGCACCAGAGTTGGCACCCGCAGGTGGCGTCATCGGGCCCGTCACACTCACCCCATAACTCGGATAGCCAAGGTAAGCCATATAAGCCAACGTCGTCCTCGGCTCCAACAAGGTCGTCATACTCCACTGAGCCAACCAACCCTGCAACGTGATATTCCCCTTCTGATCCGTCGTCGTCGTCTCTTCGGGGAAATCAGCCCCATGTCGTCGACCCCAGGGATGTTCACCTCCGGGCGCGATGACGAACAGATGGTCGAGTTCGGATTCGGACAGGGCGCCGTCTCTATCTTTGTCGTGCGCTTCGAAGACGTCGGTTAGGAATTGGTAGCCGTGTGGGGAGAGTTCGACTGCGTGGTCTGGTGGGATCTGGAAGGGTGGGTGGACGTAGCTCTCCTCTAACAGGAGGGAAGGACAGGCATACCCGAACGAACGCAAGACGGTCCACGTCGTCTCGAGTCGACCACGTTGGATGAAGATGGTGTGCAGATAGAGAAAGCCTGCTAATGTCAGACCACCATTCCGGATGTGCGGATGTTGGCGGCGGTGCGAGGCGGAGGTGGAAGAGGATGAGGAGAGTGTCCGTCTACGATGGCGAGAGTTGGAGACAGTTTCATTGGAGGTGAAACTGTCTGCGCGGCCGGTATTGCGATATCGACGACCGTTTCCCATGGCTGTGGTAGAACTTGCTGTTGCGCTTGAGCCAGAGACGCTACCCCTTCCTTCGGGTGCATGTCTTGATCCAGCCACACTCCCTCCTCCTCCTCCTGTACTCCGACGAGGTTGTCCCTGATGGTAACCTCCTGCGCCCGAAGCACTGGCGCTACTGCTCCCATACCCACTCTCGTACGACGCGTAGTTGGCATGCCCGCCCATCGGAGCCGCAAGGACCAGCTCCTTGACGCCCTCCAACTCCTGTGGATGCAAAGGCGCATCAAAACACCTCCTCTGGAAATTATCCAACTCTCGATCGTTCAAGACCCCATCCTGATCATTATCGCAAAGCAAGAAGATCCTCTTGAGCGCATCGATACAAGCCCCCCTCAATTTCTGTTCGCGCGAGTCGTAGAGGGGTGCCGTAGGGTAGAGCACAGCCTTTTGAGCGAAATAGAAGATCTCGGAGATGTTGATGTGTAAGAATGCCGATGCTTCTACGCATGTTTCGACTTCTCTGAATTCGGCCATTACGGGCGCGAGTTCCTGTTCAAGGGCTGCTTGGGTGAGCTCGGATGGGTGGGAGGAGAGGGATGGGTCGGAGGAGCGGAGGTCGATCTTGTTTCCTACGAGGATGATGGGGATTGTATGGCCTGTTGGGCCTGAGGAGGTGTGGTCGTCGTCCTCGTCGAAGGGAGGGTGCGTTCCGTTTGATGCGTTGCGGAAGTTGCCCCCTCCACCATCTGCGCCTCGGCTGTGATTATTATACCCATTTGCGCCTTGCTGATGGGACGAGCGTTGTGGAGGATGGGCTGAGTCGTTGGCGGAGAGGATGGAGCGTATGTAAGGCAACCAGAAGGTCGGGATCCGTTCGAAGGAGGAAGGAGTCGCGATGGAGTAGACGAGACAGATGACGGAGGCTCTTCTGATTTCGGCTTCTAAGTGTGCGCGCTGTTGGTCTGCTGGTGTTAACGGGTGTGAGCCGCTCCCACTGGGTCGAGGGTGGGTGCTACTGGAGGAAGGTGTTGGACTACCTGGGAAAGCACCCGATGTTGAGCTGGGAGGAGCGGGTGAGGAGAGTGGACCATGGGCGAAACCGCGTGAGCTGGAGGAAGACTGTTCGGATGAGGAAGCAGTTGCGACTGCAGCAGTGTCGATGATCTTGATAGTCACTCCATCGGGAGACACGGACGGTGGGAGGGTGAGTTCGGGGACGACTCGTTGGACTCTTGGAGCCCAGCTTTCTTTGACGAGGGAGGTGATGATGGTACTCTTCCCGACGCCGCTGTCGCCCACAAGCACACATCGCAGCTCGCGCCGCATTTTTCTGTTTCGATGTTGGAAGTGCGGGTTGGGGAGTTGGAGGACGAGGTGGTGATCGCAGTTTGTGAGTGAGTGAGCGAGAGAAGAAGAAGCCGTGCTTGACTGAGATTCCGGGAATTCGCTCCGGAAATACCGGAACCTTTGCCGGAAGCGAATTGCCGACAACCAGCGGACCGAGTTCTCATTCGGTGGCCCCTCCTCCTCCTCCTCATCCCCAATCGTCCTCCCCTCCCCTTCCAACCCAACGACCATTTCCATCTTCACACACACACACACACACACAGCAAACGAAGGCAACTATGAGCGCAGACGCAGCAAACTACGACTTCCTCTTCAAAGGTAATGATCCAGCACATTCTCCCCCACCACTTCCACAAAGAAGAAAACTGACACCCCCCTCCCTCCATTCCACACACACAAGTCGTCCTCATCGGCGACTCCGGAACAGGCAAATCCAACCTCCTCTCCCGATTCACACGCAACGAGTTCTCCCTCGAGAGCAAGTCTACCATCGGAGTCGAATTCGCCACGCGGTCCATTGCTGTTGATGGGAAGACGGTCAAGGCGCAGATCTGGGATACCGCGGGTCAGGAGCGATACAGGGCTATTACTTCGGGTGAGTTTCTTCCCCTTCTTTGAGTGGGTGGAGAGTGTTCCTGGATTGTGAAGGATGGGAGAACCTGGTTGGGACGAAGGGATTCAGGACTGTGGCATGGATCTGTGCTGCGGACAGGGAGGTCACGTCAGCCAAGGGGGGTGTCTTTCCGCCTTCAGACGGAGTGTGCAAGGAGAAAGGGTTCGACACGAAGTGAACACTCTCACCGCTTGGACCCTCCAATCCAGTTGCTTCCCCTTCTCATATCCCAATCATACTAATCCCCACTCTCCTCCCTCCAACTCCCAAACGTCCGTGCACGCGCGTCCTTCACTTGGCTGTGATTCTGGAATTCGAACAGCATACTACCGCGGCGCAGTTGGCGCACTGCTAGTGTACGACATTGCCAAGCACCCTACCTACGTCAATGTCAGTCGCTGGCTGAAGGAGCTGCGCGACCATGCCGACTCGAACATTGTGATCATGCTCGTCGGCAACAAGAGCGATCTTCGGCATTTGCGTGCGGTTCCTACAGAGGAGGCTAGGGCGTTTGCGGGTGAGTTTGTTTTCTGAGTTGGAAGAGAGAGGTCTAGATTGCGCTGCGTGCTGACTGGTTGGTCGCTTTCTGGATGGATGGCTTGTAGCGGAGAACAACTTGTCGTTCATTGAGACATCTGCATTGGACGCGTCCAATGTCGAGCAAGCTTTCCAGAACATCCTCACAGGTGAGTCCAATCGTCCTGTGCGTTTGTTGAATTCTTGATCCAGGCTACTGACTCACATTCCAATGAAATTTCTCAGAAATCTACCGGATCGTATCGAACCGGACGCTGCAATCTTCGGACGATGTAATCCGACCCGGTGGCGGCGAGACAATCACGGTGCAACCAAGTGCGGACGACGGTGGTGCGGCCAAGAAGGCTGGGTGCTGCTGAGTTGGGAGAGAGAAATTTGAGGAAAGGGGGGGGGGGGGGGGGGGGGGGGGCGAGGGTGCCGATTTCACATATGGACTTCACTTCTCCTCCAAGGATCATTTTACGGGGACGCCTCCTTTGGATATTTTCACGCCCTTTTTCTCTCTACGACGGCGCACGAGGTCAAGTCACCGGGGAACCAAGTCATCCTGACGGTCAAGACTTTGTTCGGCACGATGGCCGAGGGCGACAAGTGGACGCTGCGCAGTCAGATCGCGTGGACACCTCCGTAATCGACACAACGGCCGATCCTCACCCTCTCGCCCTCACGCAAGCATCACACGCCCACCTCAAGCTCATGAAGTCTTCTTCTTCCCCTGCTCTCTCATTTTTTCCCTTCCCCTCCCCCTCTTTTCTCGTGGCAGTTTGTGGTGATGTCTACCCTTGTCTTTGTTTTTCCCCCGTCTCTTACAACCTTCATCCCTTGGCCCGTGGTTCGACCGTTGAGACCCTGTGATGCGCTTTCTCTCTCTTTTTGTTTTGTTCAATCAATTGTAACAAATCTCTCTCTCACCCTGCTTTCCTGTGCGTGAGTCATGGTGGGCAGTCTGGAGCTGGATCGGCCTCTCTCTTGACCTTGCTGCGGTGGAGAGTTGGAGGTGGCAGTGAGTCACTGCCCGATCTGAGTGGGATGGAAAGTCACGTGCTTTGGAGGGGAAAAGGCGCCGAGTCAGTGGCGATCTGAATGGGCGAGTCACAACAAGTGGCAAAAGAGCGAGTGATGTACATATATAAAGGCAGACTCAACCCTGGACGACTACCACTTGCCTCTCTTCATCGCCCACAATGTATACAATCAACCCACCTGCTATCTGAACAAAGCAGCAGCAGCACTTCTCCCAAGCGTATCAACTACACCCACCCATCCAGCAAAATCCATCTGCTAAAAACACCCACCCAGCTACCCTCAAAACTCAGGGCTACAACCCATACAGCCTCACAACCAACCCACATCCACAAGCAAATCACAACTCAACACACAGACAGCTCTCATCCACCCAGGCGCACGCTACTCTCTCCCCCAATCAACAAGAAAAAGGATCCATTGGCTCCTCATCTCAAAAAAGACACCCGAACCAGCTCCGAATCAAGAAAATCGAAAAGCCATGTTCTCCCAAGTCGCACTCGGCGCCCACGGCGTCGGCCGCGTCTAAATTCTCTCTCTTCCTCTGTTCATCTCAGCGGAGGAAAGGAAGCTTTAGTCGAAAATCCAGAAGGAACCACTACAAGAACTTCCGAAAGCAGCTTTCCCCAACCCGGGCTGCCGAACGACGTACTTTTTTCTCTCGACTCTCTCTCTCTCTCTCTCTCAAGAATCAACTCTCGACTCGGTCTCTTCTCTCTCTCCTTCTTTTCAACAAACAGACGACGCATTTCATCCAGTTGACTTAACGGCGAGCTATTACACCACCCCCTTTTCTTCAAGCTACATTTTCTTTACGATCCCTCACTTCAACAAACAAACATCGTCCCTTTCGGCAATCTGATCTCTCCCACCAAGCATGCCTGCTACTCGAACTACCACCAACTGCCGCGTCCGTCGCAGACATCTGCCCGTCACTCCCACTCCCAGTCCACCCAAAGATCGAAGCGAGGTCGAACGCAGCGTAGTGGCGGATCGATTGGTCGGTGAGTAGTTCTCTGTTTCCTAGTCCTCTCTCTCTTGCCGCCACATCACCTGATCCTTCCCTCTTTCATAATTCCTTGCGCAGACTCTTCCGTGGCTATCATCAGCTCGATCTGGTTCTCACCCCTTCCAGCAAGTGGCAACGCAACTCCACCCTGCTCCCAATCCAGCCCCTCCCCGCGCCTCTCCTCCTCCACCGACCTTCCCACTCCATCTTCTCCTTCCTCCTCTTCCAGCAGCAGTGATGACGACATCTTCAATAAGCACTGTACAGCCGCGCCACAACTCCCACTCCGAA
Organism: Tilletia walkeri; assembly: GCA_009428295.1. NCBI lineage: Eukaryota > Fungi > Basidiomycota > Exobasidiomycetes > Tilletiales > Tilletiaceae > Tilletia > Tilletia walkeri. The sequence goes on from RDSH01000098.1 coordinate 54,335, forward strand.
TCTTCATTCGCGAATCACTTAGACGGAGCCGGACCAGTTGCTCGACGTTGCAGGCTGCACTGCTTTACTGCGTTCGTGCGCAGCGGGCGGTGATGCGAGCTCGGTTGGAGGCCGAGGGACGGTATGATGATGCTGTTCGTCTTCTCTTGGATGACGAGGATGATGAAGAGAGGCCTCGGGATGAGGACGAAGAGGAGACGGAAGGATGTGCATTCGATCGGGAACGGGGATACGTTCTTGCCGAGGCGCCTTTGGCATTTGCTGCTGTGGCGTTATCGACTCCGTTACCTCAGGAATCCGAAGCTGATCCCATCCAGGGCAAGAAGGGAACGACCACGACGACTACGGACCTGCTCACTCCTCCTCCGAGCTCTCCCAAGCGCGAATATAGGAAGGGAGATGCCCCGATCCGCTTCTGTCTCTCCGACGATTCTCCTTCGTCGTCTTCTTCGAAGACGGCCACACCGGGTATTCTGTGCGGTCGTCGGATGTTCCTAGCCTCGGTCATGGTCGCCTCCAAGTTCTTGCAGGACCACAACTACTCGTACCACGCCTGGGCCCGGATTTCTGGTCTTCCTATTCCGGAGCTGGGTGCGATGGAGCGTTGTTTCTTAAGGGCGATTGGGTATGATCTTGCTGTTTCTTCTTCCAAGAGCAAGGGTGGGGACGCATGGGCTGAGTGGGTTGTCGAGTTGGAGATTCGGGCTGCGGCTGAGCGGGCGAGGAGTGGGGAGGGCTTTGTGATGAAGCAGAAGAGTGTTCAGGCGATGGAGGATGAGGATGCGAGGAGGGTTGCGGATGAGATGTTGGATTTGGCGGATTCGGATATGGAGGATGATGGCGAGAAGGAGGTGGTGGATGTGGTTGCTAGTGCCAATGCACTTGCGTTGGCCGTTTCTGGTGTTGGCCAGGGCAGGATTCAAGGGAGACAAAAGGACGCCGACGACGCTGCTGCAGTCAAGCCCAGACGGCTGGCTACTACGGATCGGTTCCTGGCGCGGTTGTCGGGTACCACTTCGGCCTCCTCCTCCTCCTCCTCCTCATTGCGATACTCGCCTTACTCGCCTATCCTGGCTGCGACGAGGACGATGAGCCATGGGAGCAACAGCCTTGGAGGTATCTCGTATGTGTCGCCGTATCATTTTCTGAACCAGCACGCCATGTCGACGTTCCAACTTCCTCTCTCTTCGTTTTCGTCGTAAGGTCCAGCTTTCGGCCACCTCCAACCGTCGACCCTTCTTCATCTCCTCCCTCCCCCACTTTTCCATTGTTTTGCTGGCCAGTTGCTTTGGCTCCAGTGTGTACCAGTCCTCCATCACTTCCTTCTTCCCCTTCACCCCTTCAGTTCCGGCCTCTTTTTTCTTCTCCTGGCGTGTATGATTCTCTCTCTCTCTCTCTCTTCTTTCTGTTCCGTGTTTGGGGGTATAAATTCTTTCTTTGTCTTGCTGTTCTCTCTCTGTCTGTTGTGTGAGGAAGTCGAGGTTGAGTGCGTGCTCGTCATGGAAGATCTCGCAGTGAGGAAGAAGCGTAGACTCAGCACTGACCACCATCTAGACACCTCGCTCCCTCAAATACATAAGAAGAACATAAGGCGAAGAGAGAGATCCATAAAGGAAAATGTCGCGCGACCCATACCACGACTTCGCCTCCGACCTGCGCTCATCCCTAACGACCGCGCGCTCCCTCTCCCAAACATACACCTCCCTCCTCTCCACCTCCCCATCCTCATCATCAAACGCTGTCCAAGAAGCCCATGACAGGTTGGCGGACGCGATCGAGGGTCTGAGGCAGGACGTCCAGGATGTGAGGGAGAGCGTGTCGATTGTGCAGAGGGCTGGGGCTGAGAGGTTTGGGGTTGGGGTTGAGGAGTTGGAGGGGAGGGTTAGGTTTGTGAGGGAGTGTGAGGGGGAGATTGAGGTAAGTTTCCCCAAATTCGCCCAATCCCAACTCCTTCTGATTGTCTATGGAGCTAGCTGACGGATTACGTTTATTAGGAGTTGGAGAGGGTCGCTAGTTCTGCGCCGAGCGGGTCACGGACGGGTGCGAGGAGGAGGAAGGGAGGTGGTGGTGGAGGGAATGCGGATTTGGAGATGGGCGGCGGCGCGGAGGACGACATGGAAGATTCGGCTGCGGCTTTTGAGAGGGAACAACAGCAGGTACGTAGTTGCCCCTTTACGATTGCCTCGGGTGGAAGCGCTCGCGTTTGGTGGGCTGAAGAACGATTTCCTTTCCCCCTTCCCCTGCCTCCCCCACAGCAACTCCTAGCAGAGCAAGACTCCTCCCTCGGACTCCTCGGCCGCACCCTCTCGACCCTCAAAGACCAAGCCTCCCACCTCGGCCAAGAAATCAACGAGCATGTGGAACTACTGGGCGCGCTGGACGAGGAGGTTGATCAGTCGCAGTCGAGGTTGAAGAGGGCAATGGATCGGATGGAGAATTTGATTCAGTTGGGGGATGATCGGTTAGGGGGTTGGTGTGTTTGGATTTTGATTGTGGTGAGTAGTTGTGCTTTCCATTGGGAGGGAGTTACCTCTTTGTCTCTTTGGGAAAGAGAGGGGAGATTGGGGGAAAAGGCTTGGGCTGACTTTCTGATAATGTATGTTTCCTCTTCCCTCTCAGGTACTCTTCCTACTCCTTTTGGTCGCAGTTCTGATATAGATATAAGCCCCTTCCGAGGACAGGATGCATACACAACCTTCGGCTGGGTCCTGGCCCTTCCCATCATCGCTACTTTCTCACCAGAATGAGCTCGGCCTGATATACCCGGGGACGACCTCTTTTCGGTGCCCAGGATGTGAGAGTGTGCACGTTGAAATTTGGATTCAGAAGAAGGGGGTTGGGGGAGATAGGTTGCAAGGAGTAGCTACTTGTACAAGGAGAGAAGAGAGAGAGAATGACGGTAGGGAATGACGGGCGGGTCGGATACACCCTCAGTCGCTCGCCGCACATCCTCTGCAGCCTGTTTGAAAGTTGAGGAGAGGGTGAGCAAAACGAGAGACGGCCGATCAAGGGAAGGGAGGGTTTTTACGTACCGCAATGAGAACATTCGACCACGGTACCGATTTTGAGATCGCTCTTTGGTACGCGGCAGATACATGTTGAGCCCTTGTAGTTCATGTCCTAAAATTCGTCGTTCGGATGGAGAAAGAGAGAGCAGAAGGTCAATACACCTTACGAGTTGCGCAGGCCGACGGGCGACGGGACGAACCATTGACTGGATACACCGGGTACAGCATAGCTTCTCGTACCCTTGCTTCTTCCACTTTGCAATCAGGCTGCGATCGAATCAACAGAGCCGTCAGAATAAATGCCACCCTATCCACCATCCCAGTTTCGAGATAACTCACTTGGCATCGGCATAACCCTCCTTCAAGAGCCAATCATACAACTCCCGACTGATCTTCTCCCTCTTGTAGTACAAGTCATAGATGTATCGGGACCGAGCGTGGGTGATGCGCATGATAGGCCAGACGGCTTCGTTCTTGCGTTTCCCTTCGTGTGATTCTGTTTCGGCGTCGCGCATCTTGCGGGCGTAGTCTTCGAGGATGCTGAGAACAGAGAGGAGAGGGAGGGTGTAAGTTAGGTCGATGAGAAGAGGAGGAGGAGGGGGGAAGGAGAAGACTGACCCTTCGATGTCCTCGAAGCCCTCAGGCGGGGGTTTGGTTCGGGATGTCCGGATTCGTGGCATGGCCCCTTTCTTGACTTAATGGTCCTTGTCTCTCTAGTAGTGCGCCTGCGTCAGAGGAGGGTTGTTCCTGTTGTTGCTGTCTTGTGATGGTCGTGGTCAAGAAGGAGGAATGAGCTGGAAGAAGTAAGAAACGGATCCCATCCTCATCCTTCCTGACTTCCACCAACTACATACATACCATAACCCACACACTCTCTCGACTCTCCGCAATACCCGCCTTGTGAGGTACGGCTGCCGACAGAAGGAAACAGCCGCGCCCAATCTCCATTCCTTGCTCTTTTGCTTTACCATCGGCCTCGAAGTCTCTACACTGTAACCTCAAGATGAACGAAAGCCTCGGAGCCCTGATTGCAATTGCAGTCCTCTACCTCATCGTCCGCTTCACCTTCGGAGGTGAGTCTTTCTTATCTGCTCTATCTGGTGTGCTTTCACTGACGCCTGACTGTTCAACAGGTAGCGGGAACGGTACGGCCTCTTCTGACCCGACTCGAGTAGGAGTCCGCGGCGACCCTTCCCGCAGTAGAGGAAATAGCGCCGCCACGGGTAGTGGGCGCCCAGCGGCATCAACATCCTCCCCCCGAGGAGGCTCGATCTCCTCCGGCTCGCCCTCTGGTGGACCATCATCATCAACAACAACAGCGACAGCCCCCAAACCCATCTCGCTAATCTCCCGCTTCAATTTGGAGACGAAACTGAGCCCGCCTCCTGCTCCTGTGTCGTCGTCGTCTTCTTCGTCTTCGTATGGGACTGATGAGGAGGAGATTTCTGGAGGGAAAGGGAAGGGGAGGGCGATGGGTGTTGGCGGTAGTGGGGGAGGGGGTAAAGGAGGGAATTGGAAGGCGAGTGCGGATGAGAGGGCGCGGAGCTTGAGGGAGAGGAAGGAGCTGATGATTTTGGAAGCGCGGAGGTGAGTTCAACCCCCCACAACTCAAAAGAGGGCCGGTCGAGGGGTTTTCCTTTTCTGACTCTCTCTTATGACCGCTTGCTTTTGATAGAAATTTGGAGGCGAAACAACGAGCTCGGGCACAGGCGCAACGGGAGGCGGACGCTCAGACTCAAGCTCAAGCTCAGGTGGAGGTGCAGGGTCAGGCGGAGGCGGTGGCTGAGACGACGAGTGTGACGGCGGCGGAGGTACCGCCCCCAGTTGCCGGTGCGGAGTGAAAGTGCGACATACCAGACGCCTGGATGATAGGTTTAGCGCGCTGAAGCAAGCGCACGGCCGACAGACGACAGACATCGCACTGAGGACCAAGAATGGAACGGGCGGGAAGGTTCTAAAGCCTGGCCACGAAGTCCTGCTTCGCCAACGCCCTATCGTACGACTCAAAAGGGTGGCTGTAGGCTCAGCTCTTCCGAAGAGCGTTTTCTGTTGTTGCTTTTCTTTTTGAGGCGAAGAGGCGTGTCAAATACTTGGTGATACAATTGGGTTGGTCAAGGCTTAGGTTCTATGCGTGCAGATGGGAGGTCAAGGGGGGAACGGATGGGCGTGTAGTACAGAGCGAACGGTGAAGCTGGCCCTGTCGCATCAATCCCTCTCGAGGTCTGTGAGGGAGAAAAGCTAGCTCAGTCGACAGGCGCAAGTACTATCATCGAAAAAGTTGGGAAAAGGGCTTACTGATGTTTGATTTGCCAAATTTGGCATATAGGTCTACCTTGAGCTTGTTCATCTCCTCTTCGCAGCCGTCGACGATTGCTTTGAGTTTGTTGATGTCTGCGTCTAATCTTGCTGTGTCGGACTCGAGGAGTTCGAGTGCGCGAGCTTGGCGGACGGAGACGAAGGTGTCGCCGATCTTGTATCTGGGACGCATGTATGCAGAGAGAATGGTCAGTATCTGACTGAATAAAGGAGAGAGAGAGAAAGAGAAAAGACACTCACAGCACAGACTCGTCCTCGTCTACGAGCTCGATCTCCATGTTGAGGTCGTCGCAAGCCTCGCGCTGGTCGTGGAGCTGTTTGAGGTCATGTTCTACGTCTGCGAGGCGGGAGTTGAGTCTGCTGAATGCGTTGATCTGCTGCTGGTCCTCCCAGGTGACTTCGACGTCGTTCTCGTCGTCCTCCTTGAGCATGCGCATCGTATATTCTTTTGCTAGGATGTGTGAGTGAAGGAGTGTCCCGAGCTCGAGTTCAGCGTTCTTCTTGCTGCGAAGGTGGGATGTATGCGGATGATCATCGTTGCTATGATCATCGCAAGTGAGTGGGTGATGGGTCCCAGCTCAAAGCACCTCCTCTGCCCAGCCACCACCTTCCCCAGCACCCGCACAACACACACACACACAGAGCAAAGCAAAGATGCGCTCAACTTCATTCCTCACCATGGCGCTCAGCCTCCTCGTCCTCATCCTCGCCCTCGCAGCCCCAACACCAGCCTCCGCCCAGAACTTGGCCCAACAACCAGCACCGAACCCAGACTCAGCCCAGACACTCTCATCCTACCCAACCTCCCTCAGCGGAAACACCTACTTCCCATCTTCAAAGAACGACAACGATGATGGTGGGGTGAACCCGCTACTGAAGGGCAAAGTACCTGCCGAAAAGGCCTTCATGGGCAAATGCTTCCGGTCCGAGAAGGATTTGAACAATGCCACGTTGGAGTGCAGTGGTCGTGGTTCGGGACGGGAGAGTCGGGCGGGTGGGGGAGTGTGTTGGAGGTGTGTCTGCAAACCTGATCGACGGGAGGGTCGGGTAACTTACTTTGTGAGTCTCTTTCTTTCGGATTGATTAGCGAGGGAATGATGAGAGTCTAATGGCTGACTTGGTCTTGCATGTCCTCCTCCTCCTTCCTCAACTCTCTCTTGTATGCGCCTTGCGACAAACAGGCGGGAGAGGCGTGCCAGAAGATCGACGTATCGGGTCCCTTCGTCCTCCTGGCATCGACAACGATCGTGCTTATACTCGTGATTGGCTCGGCTGTCGGTCTGCTCTTCCGAACGGGCCAGGAAGAGCTTCCTTCGACATTGGCGGGTGTCAGTATTGTGTCTAAGGACAACTGAGGGGGAGGAGGGCAAGAGAGACTTTTGTGGTCCGTTTCAAGGGAGGATTGAATTCTTGGGGAGGCAGTGCGTTTCGGTGTCTCTTTGGATGGCGGAGTGGATCTCTTTCAGTCCGTTGTCATTTTCTTTGACCAGTCCATCCATCACAACTGTCTTCTTCCCGCATTCCTGCACTCTCGCTTTCTCTCTCTCTTTTGTGTAATTCGTCTTGTTGTCATGATCGCTGATTGTCTGAAGTGAGTGAGTGAGAGAAGAGTCTGTGCACAAACCGCCTCGTGCGCTCACTTGGAAGAGCTTGTCACCCATCCTCACGACCTCCATCACACAAACAACCTCAACACACTTACACACATAGACAGAAACCATGGTCCTCTCCCTCGCATCATCCTTGGCCCGCTCCGGCGCAGGCTTCACCCGTCGCGCCTTCTCCACCTCCGTCAGCCGGGCCTCGTACGAGGACACCATCAAGAACTTGCTCATCAAGAAGGACTCCAGGGTCATCTGCCAGGGATTCACAGGAAAGACGGTGCGTAGCGATCTCCTCCTAATACCTCCATCCGCGCAGCCCGTGTCTAGGAGCTATCACAGAAGGAAAACGTAGGCTCACACACATTTCTCTCTCTCTCTCTCTCTATCTCTTCTGACACCCATATCTCGCCGATACAGGGCACCTTCCACTGCACCCAAGCCCTCGAGTACGGCACCAAGCTCGTCGGCGGTGTCTCACCCAAGAAGGCAGGAACCACACACCTCGGCCTCCCCGTCTTCGGCACCGTCCGCGAAGCCGTCCAAGAGACCAAGCCACACGCCTCGGTGATCTACGTGCCACCCCCGGGCGCGGCGGATGCGATCATCGAAGCCATCGAGGCTGAGGTTCCCTTGATTGTCTGTATTACGGAGGGGATCCCGCAGGCGGATGAGATTCGGGTCGCTCAGGCGCTCAAGGGTCAATCGAAGTCGAGACTGGTGGGACCGAACTGCCCGGGGATTATCAACCCTCAGGGATGCAAGATCGGGATCATGCCTGGTCACATCCACTCACCTGGAAAGATCGGTATTGTGTCGTGAGTAGAGTACTACGTGCGCTCTTGTTTGGAAAGGGGAACTGATGGCTGCTTCATTATCGTACGTCGATCAGGCGCTCCGGTACATTGACCTACGAGGCCGTCAACCAGACCACCAACGTCGGACTCGGACAGTCCATCGTCGTCGGTATTGGTGAGTCATTTCTCTCCTTTCAGTTGTTGATATCCTCAAAAGACCTGACCCCTTTCCTGATTCCCCTCAGGCGGTGACCCATTCCCCGGCTCGACCACCCTCGACCTGGTCAAGCTCCTCCTCGCAGACGAGCAGTCCAAAGGTATCGTCCTCATCGGCGAGATCGGTGGTTCGATGGAAGAGGACGCAGCCGAGTACCTCGCCGAGCACAACACCCAGAAGAAGCCCGTCGTTGCCTTCATTGCCGGTCGGACGGCTCCCCCGGGACGTCGGATGGGTCATGCGGGTGCGGTCATCAGTGGTGGGAAGGGTAAGGCTGAGGATAAGGTGGCTGCGTTGGAGAAGGCGGGTGCGATTGTTGCGGATAGTCCTGCTAAGATTGGCGCGTTGTGAGTTGTCTTTTGCTCTGTTAGGGCTTTTTTTCATGGAACAGCACTGACTCTTTTTTCTCCTTTTTCGCCGAGACAGGATGCTCAAGGCTATGAAGGAAGCTGGTCTGGCTTGAGATCACTTGCCTTTCCGAATGGACTGGCCAGGGACAACAACTGCCTATACACTCAATTAACGAATCCCCCCTTCGCTCTCTCTCCCTTTGCTACACATTGGTCGGACGCGCGTCTGGCCAGTCAATAAATCCGGGAGCAATGGAAACTCTTTGAAGAATGTCGCGTAGCCGGGCAAGCGAGGACGAGCTGAGAGATGCCTGACCACCACTACCAACGACGTGACAGAGACACCGGGCGAGTAAGATGACCGCTCCCATCATGAGCTTGAGCTAGCATCTTATCTTGTCGACCCGACAATCTCAGAACCCTGCGCACGCGTCGCTCACCCCCCATTCGCTGCTGAGGCAGACGATCTTCTCGACGGCCAGCATCTTCGAAGCGAGAGGTCAAAGAAAGAGAGGAGAAAGCGCTGCCTGCCATGTCGAACGCACTGCTGGCTCTGCTGTACTCATCAGCATCGTCAGCATCAGCGTCGTCGTCCTCAGCTCCAGCGACCCCACCCGTCCAGGCTGAACAACAACAACAACTGCCCGCGCCGTCCAACAGCATCACCGCTACTTCCTCAACCACTGCTCCCGTCGAAGCATCACAGCCAGCCTCAGCATCAATCTCTGCGACTAACAGTCTTCTTGCTCTCCTCACGCCACCTGCTGTCCCTGCTACGACGCCTGCACAACAAGTCGCACCACCACAGTCCTCCTCAGCAACTACAAATCCTGCGCCGCCTTCTTCCTCTTCGGCCGCACCGTTCTCGCTCCTCGATGCGCTCAACAAACCATCGAGATCATCGGCATCCCCACAGCCGCCCGGTCCTCCTCCTCCTTTCCCGCTGCAGCTGCAGCAGCAACAGCAGCCACCGCCACCACCGTCCTCTGCACCTCCCACCGCAAACTCACTGCTCGCAGCTCTCTTCAACCCGACCATAGGAGGATCTTCGACTACTCCAAGAACACCTCCGACTCCATCGCCCGCACCTCCTCCCGCACCGCAGAATGTCCCTGTCCCTGCTCCTCCGTCTCAGATGGATTTCCTTACCTCTTTGCAGACCCCATCCCCCGCTGTGATCGCTCAAGATGCCGAGAAGAAGATACTCGATCAGGGGGTGCCGCCTTTGTTGCAGGCGATCTTGACTCCCTCCCGGGAGAGTCCTGCACCAGTACCCAGTTCTTCTTCCGCGGAGTCGAAGGCCAAGGTACCCGATGCTCCCGAGGCAGTGTCTGCTCCAGCTCAACCCGCACAGCCTGCTTTGACGCCGATCCCGACTGCTCAGCCAAAGGTCGCCGCCCCTACAACTGTAGAGCCGGCCAAGGCGAAAGAAGGACCAGTATCAAGCCCCGAAGACAAGAAGAAGGACATCCCCAAATCTAACCTTCGAGCTTACGTCCAACCCAAGAGCTCTCGTGACCGTCTCCCCGTCCAGCGTGCGATGCATACAATTATGAAGCTAGTCAGCACAATGGGAACCTCATTCTCCGACCCGCGCACCGCAGGTCTGACCCTCTTCCCACCCATCGAGAAACAGACGAAGTTCCACATCGACCTAACCCGTCTCCAGCCTGCGGGCATCGACACGCTCTTCCACGAACCACTCCAAGCGACGGGGATCGCGCTCTTCCCACAGGCCCAAGCCCAAGCTCAGGCTCAGGCTTCAGGCGGAGGAGGAGGATCAGCCAAGAATTTCGTGACGACCCTTCCTTCTCCCATCCCGTCCACTTCGGGTGGGTTGAGGGAGCTCGGGAGTAGGAATGCGGGCGCCATTGTGCTGTATACCCTTTCGCGCGCTCGTATACGTGTCGTCCATCGTGAGACAGGCGCACGTGCTATGCTCTCCCCACCCCCAACATCCTCCTTCGCCCTCTCCCCTACGGCCAAAGTCATCCGTCTCGTCTCTGGCTACAGCGGCAATACCTCCCTCTTGGTCGTTGCTGCCATCATCCAGGATGGGCTGCGAGTGGAGGAAGGTGGGAGTTCGCGGGGTAAAGTGGAGTATTATTTGTGTGGGTGGGGGTTGAATTTCCATTTTGGACGGGTGTTGGGCGAGGGTGAGGGTGCTGCGCCTGATACGGAGGTTCGGACGCTTGTGTTTGCATCGTTGCCTGCTACGATCGAGATTGATCAAGATGTCTCAAGATCTCTGGCACAGTTCCCACCGCCGGCCTTGGTCTGGGAGGCGGAGGCGCCGAAAGGAGTGAGCGTTGGGGCGTATGGGAGTTTGTTGCTTCGTACGACTGGGCAGGATGCTCAGCTCTGGCGGGTTGATGTCGAGAGGTGTGAGTGTAGGACGGGATTCGCGTTGGAGGTTTTGCAGAAGGGCAAGGGGGCTGCTCGACTTGGTCCTGCTGGTGTGAGTTCTTTTGTGTCCCTTCATTTACTTTCGTTTGAAGACGGTTGGACTGAAGTTCCTCTTTGCCTCTGGTCTTGCTTCTTTATTACCAGTCTCACAGCGTATTTGCTCCTGAAGCTAGGCCGAACGCGCCTGTCCTGGCCAACTGCAGAGGAGGGGACGACGAGGTGGAAATAGCGTACCTCTCCGCGACAGCCTCTGCGATGGTCACCGGAAGACTGGGGTCTAAGCTTTCGGGCCCGATCTCCTTCTTTGCGGCTCTTCCGGGTGTCGAGAGCCAGAGGGGCGCAGTCGCCATCGTCGGTCTGGAGCGAAACACCCGAATCCTCATCATCCGGCTCGCGTCATCCTCGGCCATCTCCAAATCTTCCGAGTTCGAGCTCCTGGCGTCTTGGGTCTTCGATGCGCCGCCCACGGGCTCCAATGCTCCTGAATTCTCCTCATCCGCAGGCAACATCCTCGGCTTCGAAGCTGAGCATACACAGACTCTCGTCCTTGCCCAGCCGGATCGGACGAGCATCTTCGTGCTTCCGCTCGAGTGGGCGTTGCGGGATGGGAGTGCTTCCGACGTTGTCCCCAGTCTGCGCTGGACGGAATGTGTGGTTCCTGAGCCGATTGTGGACTTTGTGCTTGATGCTGTGCCGGCGTTGGACGATGACACAGTGGAACTGGCTTTGACGGCCAGCTATGCTGGTGGGGTTCATATCGTCAAAATTCCTGTTGGCGTGCTCAAGCGACGGGCTGTTGTCAGTGCCGGTGCGAAGTCCCTCAAGGAGGAGGGTGACAAGCCAGTTGAGGCGGAGGCGGATTCGGTGGACAAGATTGCTGAGCAGTTGAGCAGGACTGCAATTGTTTCGGACAGTAGTGCTGCTGCTGCTGGCATGGAGAAGGCTGGAGCTACTGATCCGGACGCTGCTGTTTCTGGCGAGCAGGGCGAGGCCAAACAAGCTGATGCTCCGGCTGCCCCCACCGTTTCCCCGCCCAAAGCTCCAGGCTCGGAAGCCGATCAGACAACGCCGGTCGCTGGTAACGATGCTGCGCTTGCGGCTTCGTCTGCAACGGCGGTGACGCCTGCGCTTGCCGAGAAGGACACAGCTTCGAGTGGCGTACCTGCGACCGTTACTACCATCCCGCAGGCTCCCGCAACATCGGTCCCGCCTACCGTCCTGGTAGCTCCGACTCCCCAGCGAGTCGGGTCCCCTCCGAAGGGACGGGCTGCTAAGGTAGCGGCGGCTGAGAGCGGCAAGGCAGGTCGAGACTCCAACTCCTCGAGATCTCGCACTGGATCGCAGGTGAAGAAGGACGATGCGACGAGTGCGACAGCCAAGACTTTGGCGCCTGTGCCCCACAACGGCAGTGGAGCGGGAGCTGGTAGCAATGGTACCAGCAATGGCACGAGTGTCGGAAATCTCGACCTCGGACCGATCATGAGCTTGTTGAAGCAGCAGGTTGGTCAGGTCCTTCTTCCCGAGGTCAAAAGTTCGACTCGACAGGCTGTTCAGGAGTACATGGGGAACACATTGCCCGAGGCTGTGCTTGCTGCGTTGCCGCACGAGTTGCACCGCTTCTTGCTTCGTCCGGATCTGAGTGCCCATCTCATCCGCACGATCACGACCGGTATCTTGCCGGACGTGCGGCGCACTGCTGTTGACACAGTGACGAAGGTGCTTGCGCCGGAGTTTGAGGATGTCTTCCGCGGTGTGGAGAGTAGGCTGTTGGGAGCACTCGAGTCGGAGATGGTCAACCTTCGGAAGGAGGTCGTTGCTGAGCAGGGTGATGCGTTGGTGCAGACGGAAGGGCTGGTGAAGGACATGAGTGCCCGGATGGCCGAGCTCCGATCTGCGGTGCTGGGTCTGAATGCTGCTAATGCGCGTATGGAGAAGGTCCTGCTCCGCATGTTCGAGCTGGAGGAGCGACGGGAGGCGGAGCATGCTGATGAGCGTGCGCGGTTGCTTGAGCTTGTTGGATTGCAACAGCGGAAGATGGAGAGTATGGAGGCGAGCTTTGGGCAGCAGGTTGGGAAGATGCAGGGAGCTCTGGAGGAACATCGGTCTGAGTTGAAGACGATTCTTCAGCAACAGCAGCAGCAGCAGCAGTTTGCGCCACCGCCTCAGCCTCGAAGAAGTGGACATGAAGAGTGGGGGATGGTTAGTGGGCCGCAGAGGTCTTGGGGCCCACCTTCCGTCTTGTCGCCGCCTCCGCCTCCACCGCATTCGGGGTCGTACGGTCAATTCGATATGTCCCAAGGGCCGCCTGCTGGATCGGAGTACTTCTTTCCTCCGGCACCTCCACCACCCAGTGCGAGCTCGTCCTCGTTTCCTCCTGTGATGCCGCCGCCTGGTCCATACGGGGCTGGCGGTGCTTCGTCTTCGACCCCGATCCCTCAGCCGCCACGTCCTGTCCCAGAGAAGGTGGAGGACGCGTTGATCCAGGCTCTGGGCGCACCGGGAATCGAGCAAGACCCGGCACCGCTGAGGGAGACGCTCCAAACGCTACAGAAGCGACACAGTAGTATTCGGGACGTGCTGGTCTTTCCTCCGGCAGGACCGATGCATATGGGCGACGCAGGACCGGATGAAGTTTCCCAGCCGGTGTTGCTCGCCTTGGTTCATCGACTTACCATGGCGCTCGATGCTCGTGCTCAACTCGGCCCGAACCCACCCGCTTCGCTTGTCATGGCCGGTGCAGGTGGTGCGCTCGACGTGAAGCTTGCGGTTCCCTGGCTGGAGGTTGCTGCGCCGCGTCTGAACGCGAGTGATCCGAGCATTGAGAAGCAGTACCATGCTGTTGTTGCTCTGATCCGGGAGGCATTGTGGCGGGCTGTGCAGGGGTTGAAAGGTGGTCCGGATGGATGGTGGGATGAGGCGAGGGCTAAGGAGCATGTTCTCAACTACCTTTGGGCGCAGAAATGAGCTGGCGCTACGCACGGGTTCCACTACATCTTGGCATCCAATGATCGACTTTCGAAACGATCGCAACTACGAACTTTCCCCAATTCCCCCCTCAAGACATAAACCCAATGAAACGACGCGATTCCCCTTCCTCACATTGAAATTTTCTAGATGGCCCGGCCATGTCCCTGCTTCCCGCACGTTGATGGTTTCGCAGGTTCATTGTCCCTGGGCTTTCAACCAAGATACTCTTCCATACAAGGCACAGTCACAGAAATGTCAAATCAAAGCAAAGTAAATATCTCGAGTTCCTTTTTCTAAAACATCTCTCTTGGTCAAACGAAAGCGTTCTTGCGACCTGCTCCTGTAGTGCTTCAGTCGGTCAGTCATTCATTACTTCTAAGTTCTAGACACCAGACAGACCGTCAACGCTGAACGCTGAACAGTGAACACACAAGGCCACATGTGCACATGAACGACACATTGGATCATGGATGCAACTCGATACTCATCAGTCATCACTCAGATTCAGTGTTGCGGCATACTATATATGTGCTATTGGGGTTATACTCATAACTGCAATACTACCATACTATTTGGAAAATAGTATATGGTATGTTTTGTTTTGAGAAAAATTTTCAGAAAGGTAATACATTATACATACTACTATTCAAAAATCCGGGCGCATACTATAGTATTACAATAGTACTTTGTTGAAAAAGGGACGTGGATAGTATACTATAGTATGTTGTTTGTGGTAGTATAGTACTCAAACTGTCAAAAAGGAGTATGATGGTATTGCTATTGAGGTGACATTACTACTATAGTAATGCTTTCCGATCAGTACTACTTCTTCTGCGAGAAAGAATAGCAGTACTGTTAGATTAATAATAGTATGTACGATATGTATGTATGTATGTATGTATGTTTTTTTTTTTTTTTTTTTTAATGAAATCATATGTTATAGCATTCTGCTGTGCGAAAAACATACTACATACTATAGTAATCCTATAGTAGTATGGCCCGAGATTGGGATGCCGTTAATTGCCGTACTACTCCTTCCGTACTACTATACCACTACTATAGTACTATTACATAGGTTTTTTCAAAAAGGTAGTATAGTATGCTATCGCATACTTTTTTATACTATAGTATACGATATGATATTACCTCCCCTTTGGGGGAAAAACATACTATAAACTATAATATGTTTGGCCAAAAAATTGACATACTATAGTAGATTACGAAACACTGCCGGGTGCCGGATACAGTGCAGGTCTCGGACGATCCACCTACTTCCTCCCAGTGCTCGGCGTGACTATGGCGAGTCTATCGACTATGGACAGCTATAGTTGCATAAGGCTATGTGAGACTATAGAGTATAGTCATAGTTGCTCATAGTCGCGACTATGACTGTAACTATGACTATGGGCCGCCGCGGCCGCGACAATAGCTGTCATAGTCGCCTTTTTTCGAAAAAGGAAGACGGAGGCCGGAGCGCTATAGTCCGACTATGGTGCCGCCAGAGGTTGGCATGGGTACAGTCTTGGGTATTTGACCCCCGATACTGTACTCTTGGGTACAGGTATTTTTTCCGACGAGATCGATACTCATACTCGCGAGTATACCCAAGTATTACTTAAGTATACTCGCGAGTATTTTGTTTAGTCAGGATTACGTAATGACATCAATTTACCCAAGTATAACTTGGGTATACTCGCGAGTATTTTTCGATAGTCAGCATTACGTAATACGTTCTCTGGGCTCTGGCGGTTCTGATTCACTATAGTTGTAACTGTGTTATCCATAGTTGTAACTATGCTGTCACTATGGTTGTAACATGTCACTATGCTCTCACTATAGTTGTAGCTACATGATTACTACAGCTGTAACATGCCATTATGTCATCACTATAGTGATAACCGTGACCATCAGGCTGAAGAAGTGAATGAAGATTTTTTGTTACATAAAATGAAAAAGGGATGGGTACATTCTTGGGTACATCTTGGGTATGGCAAGTATTACTCAAGTAATACTCAAGTATTCGAAACTTGGGTATCTGACAGCTCATACCCAAGACTGTACGTCTGTACCCAAGTCCTTGGGTACAGTCTTGGGTATACCCAATGTTTACCCATACTCGTGCCGACCTCTGGCCCTCTGGGTGCCGCTATATTTTGACTATAGTCTCGACTCTCGCCGATAAATTCATAGCCTTGTTCCAAGACTATGGTGTCACTATAGTCGCGCTATAGCGTTTTCTATTCCAATTTGCCATAGTCGGATCTGTAGGCTATAGTCGCCTGACATAGTCGCACTATGTCCGCTTCAGAATATAGTCTGACTATAGCCTCGCAAATCTGCCTTGAAATTGCGAGAGATCTACGGCTATAGTTATCATAGTGTGGCTATAGTTGTAAATGCCCGCGCAAAACAAAGCTGAGACTATAGCCGACTATGGCGGCTATAGTTAGACTCTCGACTATGACTATTTCCCAAAATCGAAAAACGCCTACGGCTATGACTATGACTATGCAAAAAAACCTGCGACTATTGCCGGAGCCGAGCACTGCTTCCTCCCCCACGAGCCGGGCCTCTCCGACACATACTGCGCCGACCTCGTCAGTCATCGGCGACCGAAGAGGAACATCCGCTGAAGTCCAAGTCTACGCTCGGAAAGTACCCGTTCCTTTCTCCCTTCCCCCTAGAGAGACACACAGCAGACTAGACACACAGGCGGGTACTGGGTGGGCCGGTGGGTATTACTCGGATGCGCAGGGACTAGTGAGAGGATTGTAAAGGAGGATGCGGCGCGGTACTGGGCGGGTACTACATGGGTACTGGGTGGGTAATGTCCATTAGCACAACGGATTGGTGGTACGTCGCGCAAAAGTGTAGAAGCGTACCCATTCCGATCGTCCAGCTGATGTTGTTTTCCCCCTTCCTTTACGCGCGACCAGCTTCTTCCATTCCCACTGTCCAACAGCCCAACCCTATGGCTCGCGTCGCTCGATTGTCAACCGGAGGCAAGCCGGCCCGGAAGCTTGCGCCTTGCACCCAAGGCCTTGGAAGGCACTTCGGTTGTTGATGGTAGTGAGTGTCTCCTCTTATTTGTCCTCCCCAGGCCCCACGCACCACTCGCTGCTACTCACACTGACCCTCCGTATTCTGTTTGGGTTGCCCATCTCAGACAAGACGCCCTTCATGGTCAGGTTCAGTGTACGGCACACGTCATATATTAGGTCAAAATAGGTCCAACTAGTATCATATGACTTATTAGGTGCACATTTTTTCAGCCCAAACTCATATGAGATTAGTATTAGGTACCTCATATGAGCTCATATGAGGCTAATATCATAACCCATAATTATCATATGAGAATTATTGGTATGATATTGCAAAATCGCCTCCCTCTTAGAGATGAATCCGTCACGTGTTTTAATTTTTTGCCGCACGGGGTCACGAAATGCGTCCTCAGTTGTGTCTAGTGTCGCGCGCGTCGCCATCTTACCTTTTTCCTTCGTCTTGACTCTTTTTCATATCCACGACCAGTCACCACTCATATGTGTTTCTTAACCTACTATAGTATGTCGATTTTTTTTGCCCCTTTCTGGGAATATGGACCTTCAAGGTTCGGACGTGGTACCACAAACAGGCTTCTTGTGGTAAATTTACCACGAATGACGTCGGTTTGTGGTGAAAATCTCCCACGTCCGATCTCGAGCTTTCTTTCCGAGATAATCACCACAAATAATGTTCACAACGCGCCAATGTCCTCCCCCCTGCCCTCTCTTTCACCTTTCCCTTGCTTTCTATTTACAATACCATCAGCGACAGATCATACTACCGTGTTCAATGATCAATCAACTGCACGTCTTTGGATTTGGTCTTGCCTTTCAGATGGTTGAGGACGCTACGGACGTGTAGATGCTGCGCCAGTCTGGAGATCTGTCGGAGGCCACTTCCTACCAAGACGAAATCGACTGTTACCGTGATGCTGCTGCTATTCTACAACATACTCTTGCTGTAGCGTCCGGTCGCTATCTCGTTCCCCGCAACCCGCTTTGGCGCCCAACAGAGCGGTTGATTGATCGTCTGGACTCTGGAGGCTTACGACTTGGATGGCGAAGTACGCCGATATCGATCTCACGTTCGGATGGAGCCAGGCGCATCCAGACCCAGGCCCTGTTGGCCGAGCTCGAGGAGGCCAAGACAGGAATCGCCGCGGAGAAGGTAAAGGTTGCCGATCGAGACAAGTGAGTATCGCTAGTTGAATCCAACTTGGCTCCGACATGAAACTGACCCTGGACGCGTCAATAATCAATGATCAATAATCATTAATTAATGTCCAAGGTTTAGCCTTTGGCATATGTACGCGTAACGCGTCAATAATTTGACCAAGTCACATTATCGATCATTGCATCAACTGCAATTTTTAATTCCAAGCTCAAAAATACATCATGACTTGTGAGTATAAAAATTATGACAAATGGCTGAATAGCTTTACCACATATCACATGGCCCTGCCCACTTTTTGGTATCTCCTTCTCGTTTCTCCTTTTCTTGTGGAATCTGAATATCTTCTTTCTCTTGGGCCTCGGACGATTCACGATACTCTGTTTCGTCGTAATCCTCGTAATAGAACAGCACAGCAGCTCCCTTCTTACTCCTCTCGCTCCTCACTTGTCTTATCTCTTCCTCTCTATTATAATTCATGAAGATCAGCCCATTATCGCCTCAGGAAATCGTCGGCGCCGTTCTGGCTCGGGTTCTCCCCGTGTTAAATGACATGCAGGGCGCATCCACGAAGTTTGACACCAGTGGGGAGCTGCTATCGAGACCGGCCCGCATCGAACGGCAAGAGGAAGTCACCTTCAGCATGCATATTCGGAGGGTCTTAACGTGAGCTGAGTGTCATCCGTTTGGGCCCTGGACGCGCACAATGTCGCGTCCGAGATCTTCTTAAAGCTTTGGTCCCTTAGCAATCATGACTTCCCCTTCCATCATCGATCGTCCCTCACAAACAATCAAGCAAACCTGGCCTACGAAACGACAAAGCACCCGCTCGAAGATGCAAGCCTCCCCGGCGCCAAGCGCCAGGCAACGTCGACCACGGCAGAGGATCCCGAAACCAATTCCGGCCTCACCATGGGCAGTACCCACGCCCACCTCGTAACTGTAATCAACTCCTACGACCACAGCACTACGACAACCGCCGAGATCGTCCAGGCCGGCACCCAGGCCCTGTTGGCCGAGCTCGAGGAGGCCAAGACAGGAATCGCCGCGGAGAAGGTAAAGGTTGCCGAGCGAGACAAGTGAGTATCACTAGTTGAATCCAACTTGGCTCCGACATGAAACTGACCCTCTTTCATTTGCAGGAACATCCGACAACAGTCCGAGACGATCAAGAAGGCCAACGACGATCTTGTCGGCACTTACGCGGATATCAAGAAACTGCAAGTCGTCGCGAACAAGACGAACGAATACCTGGCCTCCCACAATGAGGCCAGGAAGAAGGTCGAAGAGGTGGAAACGGACCTCAAGACAGCCGTCAAGCGCCTGGCCGATATCCACGCCCTGTCAAAGGTAAGTGGAATCAGCTCTTACAGCATCTGCACGTGGGTTGACTATTCCCTCTCCTTCCAGTCCTCTCCCTAGCTTACAAATTGACAATCGATGGCGCTGTACGATCACCCAGAATCCTGAATACAATATGCGCGGCTGACTGCCCAAAGCTTCGAGTGGGTTACTGTTACTGCTGAGCTCCGCGGACCCGCATTGGAGTAAGAGTTTTCGCTGCGGCTGGTGACCTCGGGTTGTCTGTTATACCGATGCAGAAATAACGGTCTGTTTCAGATCACCAACGATCTAGTAGTGCGAGTTTGAAGTGATCACTGCCTTGAGCCGGGATGGTCAACATAAAATAATTTTGCACAAACTAAATTTTCTTTTTGTAGATTTTATCTATCAGAAGCATCGCCTCCACCATTCTTTCGCCGTTCTTTCCTCGAAATTTCAGTCCAGGTCGGTCAGACCGATTGGGAGAAAAGACCGGGTTTGTGTTATTTGGTCCAAAAACGACAGGTTCGAGTCACAGAGTGTCAGATGATGAGGATAGAGTATTGAGTCGTGAATCAGTAATCTGATAAAATAAAAATTATATCGCGAATTGCTCTCTCTGAATGGACGGGTCGTGTTATTATAAGGAAGCGGCAGGCCCAAAAACCTTCACAGCGGGAAGGCCGGGCACGACGGCGCGAGGCCCTGAAATTTCGGCGCAAGTCTTTTAGGTGGCTGAGCAACAGGAGCGGTATCGTCTCAGGATCCACCGCCGGCAGTGCCCTCCGCTACCTGGGCCTAAGCAAGCACCAGGCCACATTCCATACCGCGGTTAATCGCAAGAGCGACTTTTAACCACTTTCCGACGTGTATGCGGGGCAGTCAGCCGGATGTGTGCTCCTTTCAGAGCCACCCTTTATATTTCGATGAGTCCGTGGACAGATGTTCGGCAATACGAGCACTGCAATAAAGTTTGGCCTTCGGAGCGACAAAGATCAGGGGTCGTGGAGGGAGTAAAATGGTTGGGACGCCTTTCAAATCCCGGCTGTGTCAGCAGTCAGACGCATGTTTACATTTACATTCGACTTTACACGGACACCAAGACTGGTTTTCTAGCTTTGGAAACCTATACCATCATCTGAAGAGCGCTGAGCACAACCAAGTGCCCCAGCTTCCCTACTCTCCTCATATCCACAACCAGTGTTTCGTAACCTACTATCGTATGTGGATTTTTTTTTGCCCCTTTCTGGGAATCTGGACGAAGTGCAATTTCAGGAACCTTGAGATGTTTGCGCAGTACGGAGTGAGATTAAGCACTACAGAGTGGGATTTCAGGAACCTTGAGATGGTTTCCGGAGCATGGAGTGAGATCTCCAAAAGCGGCAAAACTTGCTCGGAGTGCGGAATTGGAATTTGACCGGTAGTTATTCGACGGAGCGCGGCAGAGTCGCGGTCCCGGAGTACGGAGCACTTCGGGGCGCTCCGTGCTCGACCTTACTGTGCCGACGCTCAGTGCATCTTTGCTGTGCGCGCAATGATAAGTAAAAACCGCCCCGATGTCGTCGAGGTTACCGTCTTGAAGAGGGAGCATGTTTGTTCGCAGATAGGACGGGCAAGCCACAATGAGCGTGGTTACTTGGTCAATTTAGTGAGTAGCCTGTAATACTGAAATCCCTTCCCCTTTCTGCCTTGCAGGCGGCGGCTGCTGGCGCTTCCGCTTCTCTTATGGGGTTCGGTGAGACGCGGCCCATATGCATCTGCGCGTGTAGTGCGCTGTGTGGCTGCTAGGTGACTGTTACTGATTGAGCTCTCTTTTTGATGGAATAATATACAAATTCGCTCCTCAATGCCAGTGGACCACAAGACCAGAGACAGCCAAATCATGGCACTTGAAGTAAGGTTGTACGTGGAGGTTTTTTGCGAAGGTTTTACCCCCTCCGCGCCTCCGCAAAAATCAGCCTGTAATTTTTGAGTCCCTCCGCACTCCGCGAAACTGACGCCCTACTCGTCAAAGTTACTCCGCGCTCCGCGACGTTTGGCGGCGCAGAGGAAAGTTCCCTCCGCGGGCGGCTTCGGAGTGAAAGCTTCGCCCAAGATCGAATGCGGACGGAGGTCGCGGAGGTCGCGCAATTTTTCTCCCTCCGCGAAAAAATTGTGTCATAATTGGTCTCCGTGCTCCGCGTGAGTTGCTGGTCTCCGGCGCCCACAGCTCCACCCTTCGCGTCCGGCAGAGAACTGTGCTGAAGACTCTCTCCGCGTCGCGATGATCGCGAAGCTTTTTTTTTGTTGGAGGCGCGGAGGGAAGAAAAACTCCGGGCCTCCGGCCCTCCGCGCCTCCTCAGTTCAACCTTAATTGTCATGTACGGCATCGATCCTCCACAGGCTAAAATCAATAAAGCTCGGCAGGCCATCGTCGGTTCTGATGCGGACGCACAGTCGGATGAATTTTGATATATTGAGGTTTAGTTAGCAACGGTTGAAATCGCCGATCCCCAGGCCCACACTGCTCATCTGCCTGAGGATGGCAAATTCGCCCGCGCTTTCATCTGCCCTGGTGCTTCTCGTGTCGTCTGGCAGGCCTTGGAGCCTTGTGCCAGCCATCTCAGAGCGGAGGAGAATTTCTTCACGTCAAGTAGATCCGTATGATCTACAGACTCGGTGGATAATGGATTCGAACAAATCAAAGGGGAGCCTAACACGTCACGTCCTTTAACAGCCTATGGCTTGTGGGCTTGCGGTACATAAATGGCCATCAGCCATCACGATTCACAATCTCATCAGCTATAATCTTGTGATATATGGAGGAGAACTGGAGAAGACAACAATTGCTGACATCGACAGTCAAATCCTGCAATAGCCTTGTTCCCTATTTCCATATCTCGCAGCCGAACGCAGCGTGTCAGTCAGGCCGAGGTGGTTGTTGGAGCTCGTGGTCGTTAAAAGTAGACCGCATGTGGTCGTGAGAAGTGAGAAGATGTTGACGAGGAATCATGTAGTGATGGTGGATCAAGATCAGGAAGGAACGAGAGAAATTTTGAGTTCAAATCGGTGATCGGAGGAAACACAGTGGAAGAAGTGCGAGGACGTACAAGGGGGAAATGAAAATGGGTAAAGGTGTTCAAGAGCGGGAAAGAGGCTCGAGCTTCTCGACGGCCGCCTTCAGATCCTTTGCCGTCTTGTCGGCGATGTTCTTGATGTTCTTGGCTGTCGTGGCGTCCCTGTCGTGTATGGCCTTGAGCTTGTCGGTGATCTTGATGTTAGCGCTTTGGATCTTGTTTACCTTCGCCAATGCGGCTGCGAGGTCCTCCTCGAGTCGGGTGGCCAGCCCGGATTCCACCGCCGTGGCCTCGGCCTTCAGTTTCCATGCATTAATCTCTGCATCCCGGTCGGCGATCTTGGCTTGAAGCTCGGTGACCAGCCTGAGAAGAAAACAGAGAGGCATCAGTAAGGAAAAGAGAGCGGGAGCAGGAGCGGAAAGACTTACCTGTTGAGGCCCTGGCGCTTCGAGCGCTGTTCGTCGCGCTCCCGTTCGATCCCGAGGATGATAGCCGAGACGGCCTCGGCTTCGGGAGTCGGGGGTGGGGGGGGGGGGGGGGGGGGGCGGTTATTTTGCGTGTGGATGGTGATGGTGGTGGAGTCGCAGTCGCTGAGAGAGATGCCGGTGGCCACGCGCGCGACCTTGTTCGCTTTTATATCCTCCGGAACGGGTGAGAGCTGTCGCTTGGAGGGTATGAAGGAACCCATGGTCGAAAGGAGGAAGGGAGAAGGGACAAGGGGAGTGGGCCTGCGAAGGGGGGAGGGAAAAGGAAGGGGGGAGGGAAAAGGAAGGTGGACCTGCCACCCGGGAGAAGATCTGTGATGAGAAAAGGGTCAGTGAGGGCAGCGCCTTGAGAATGCTGCAGAAGGAACTACTTACTGTGTGGGGAGGAGTCTAAAGGAAGGGGGAATGGGTTGAGCGAAGGAAGGGGAGTGGGGGGTGGGGTTCGTGAGGAAGGGCGCTTTTATGTACTCGTTAATGCAAACGCTTCGAGACTTGACGCGTGAACGCGATTGAAAATCACACGTGGCCTTTTTCGCGAGCGACACAGTTGGAGCGCGTGTTCGACGCGTCCATGGTATTTCACGTGGCCCTTCACCCTTCCCGAACGCGTCACACTTTCAAACCCACCGACGTCACCCTCCGCAGACGCGTCTTCGATGAGTCGACCTCAGCCCAAACAATAGGGACCAGAAGATCTGCGGTGTGAAAAGAAGGGACATTGGAGGCAGCGCCTGAGAATTTTACATGGAAGGATTGACTTACTATGTGGTGGGTTGTAAGGAAAGGGAAAGCGAGTTCGAGCGGAAAACCAGAAGGGAGGGGAGGATCACGGGGTGGGGTTCAACGGGAGCCGATTTATGGTATATGGCAACCGGCAGCAAACTTTCCGAGACGTGACGCATGCCGCACGCGTTGGTGAGGAGAGAATTATACGTGGCCTTTTCGCTGGCGACACATGCTTACATGATCAAAATGCGTGTTTGACGCGTCCATGTGAAAGTTCACGTGGCCTCCGACTTCGGGCTCCCCGACGCGTCACACATTTACTGATACCCCTACCGACATCACCCTCCGTAGCCCGCGTCCACACGCATCTTGTAACTTGTTACACGTAATGTATCAACCATTAAGAGACCAGGTTCTCCTCACGCCCCACGTTAAGGTTCAACACGGAGTCAGCCCCGTAGTGGCTTTCCCGGAGCTCCGTAATTATTCGGGAACGCTCTCCGGCGGAGCCCGGAGTGCGGAGTGTGTTTTTAAGAATTTACTCCGGGGAATGCAGAAGTGAGTGAGCAGAAGTAGGGCTGGCTTGCGGAGTAACTCATTTCACGAAATTGCGGAGTACTCCGCAGATTTTCACGAATTACTCCGCATTCTTCCTCCGCAGCGTACTCCACAAAGTGTGCGGAGGACGTTTTTTTGGGCTGAAAATCAACGGAGTACTCCGCGCTGAAATGAGGTAAAATTTTGCGGAGTACGGAGTAAGGCCGTCAAATTAGCCAAAAATTTGGTTACTCCGCTTACTCCGCATTTACTCCGCAAAAGCGCCACCGTCTCGAAATGAG
>RDSH01000099.1:0-78573 GCA_009428295.1 Tilletia walkeri
GGGAGAAGTACTCACGACGTAAGGCGTCTCGCGAACGATGATGGGCTTAGGAGCGTAGATGGCTGTCTCGAAGTCCGCGCGGCCGATGTATTTGCCCGAGATGGGGAGCTGGATCGTGTACCCGCCGTAGGCGAGTCCGGTGGTAGTTGCGAGAGCTGAGGGGGCCATTTCTTTTTGTTCTAGGGAGGGGGGTTGTCTGTTAGAGAAAGCTAGGGGGAGGGATGGGGGATGGGGAAGGGCAGGGAAGGCTGTGTGAGCGGGACTATATATATAAGCTGAGCGGGATGATGAAGGTGTCAGATTTTCCGGACTGTGGATTCTGGAACAACAAGATCCGATCACCATCATCTAACTTTTCTTCTCGCAGGGGGGGCGGCGTCAAATGGGAATATAATGCCAAGGTGCATGCATCGAATTGGCCCTCGCTGCGGGACGGAAGAAATCTGTAAAGGCGTTGAACGCCCTGGGTACGGACCCGTCAGCCGTCAGCTTCATGTTCCAGGTTTCCGCGTGAGAAGAAGCGTTGCTGGATGCAAGGCGGTGTTTTCTTGTTGTCCGTGTGAGAAGGAAGCGTGAACGACCCCCCCCCCCCCGCCCCCGGTCTGACATCTGACTACTGGGGCCGGGGGAGGTCGCCATCATCGATCTTCCCCACACGCAGCCCCTCGCCTTCGATTGAAGGAAAGTGGTGCCTGGCGTCATGATGGGATCCCACGTTCATGCTTTCATGGCGGTTCAGGCTGAAAAAGACGGCAGAGCAGATCCCTTTGTGGAAGGGAAGGGTCAAGGGATCGTCCACCACTTGACTGAACTCCACGACGGCCCACCTTCTTTCGTTCTTGGCATTTGTGCTCCCCGTTTTTTTTGGTACCGCAGCGAAACTAAAAAAGGAGAGTCGTAGCGGGGGCCCTATGTACTACTGGACTGGGCCGGGGACAGACGGGAAGGTAAGCAGCGGGCAGAGGCGGGAGATGGCGACGGGTGTGATGGTTGCGATCAGCCCGCCGGGGGGGAGCGCGGTGTCCATGCAGCAGCTCTTCCTCACTTTGTTACGTGGGGCGGCGCCTTGCTGAACCTCGTACATATCCGCTCTCGTTATGTTATGCGTGCAACCCGCAACCCGGGACCCATCGTGTCGCTTCACGCCTCACCGCCTCACCTCAAGCCTCCAGCGGGACCCAATGCGGACTTTGTGTGGCCGGGCACTCTCTCTCACATGTAATGATCATCTATAGACCCACGTCGTTACCGTCGAGCAGAGGATTCCTGAGACGCCTTCCTTCCCCCGGTCCCACCCAGTCCCAGTCTGGGGGGCTGAGACTATATAGAAAAAAAAGCATAGCGCTCAAGATGAGTTTCCAAGACGAGTATGTGATGTTTGCAAAAGACTGGACGAGCAAAACGAAAAGAATGCTAAACAACAGAAGATGTGCTGGGGGGGTACGAAGTACTGGTTGTGGGTATCTTGCCCTTCCGAAGGGCGGTTTTTTTTTTTTTGGAGGGGGGGGTTGTGATGTCCCTGGTATATAAGGGGAAGCGAAATTCCGAACGAAGGCGCCCATGAAGTTCCTGCTTCGTGTCGCACCGGGGATGTTGGAAGAAAGTAATCGCCTCCAAATGTTGTCCGAATCCAGTTCGGTCTGTGTTGAAAGGTTGTTCGCCGTGAGGGTGACCGCTAGGTAGTGCGCTGCACCGCCGGCAAGATCCAGAAGAAAGCCTTCCCATCCGAGCATCGAGGCGTCAATGAACCGCCAGAAGAGGGGGAAAAGCTCCCCTCGTCCTCATCCTCGTCACTACTCTCGTCTTCTTCCAGCAGAGGACACAATCGACGCCGAGAGAACTCGCACTCGCATTCGAGGGAGGGACACCTCGGTCTGCGGGTGTGGGAGTATGTCGATTGTCGGAGGAGTTGAGGACGTTGATCCTTGTGATCGATGCAGTCCGTGTTGATCCCGAGGCCGAGACCGAAGAGCTCTTGGGTACCTTTCTCGCCCGTGGGACAGGCCAGGACAGCTTCGAAAGGGAGTAACATCGCCTCGCATCCTTCGTGTACCTCTTCGATATCCATAGCCATCAAGGCTGATTGATAGAGCGCAGAAGATGCCGTGTGCGAGTGCGATGGGACCTCGACTTCAACCTTGTGTTCGAAGTTTGCAGATTCGAACTTGATGTGGCACGTTGATCCAGCTTCGAAGTCGCGGTCAAGTTCGTCTTGTCCTTCAAGGACCCAGTCCCAGCTGAGTCCAGTCCAGTCCGGCACCACGGAGGGAGTTACAGCGTGCTTCGATCCCGAGTCAGAACCGGAGTCGGATGAAGAAGGGGGCAAAGGCGAAGGTAGAGGAGTCGGGGGAGTGGTCATCGTCGCGTCCGTGAGAGGAGTAGCAGTCGTCGACCAGTCCGAGTCCGTCTCCGCATGGTAGGTGTATCCGTATTCATCGTCCGAACTCTGGTCGTTCTCTGTGGACGCATCGAATTTTCGGATGATGAGCTGCATGACTTCCCTGGTGCAATCCAGTGCACTCTCCTCCTCCTCTTCTCCGTCCACAATCTCATCATCAACGGTCTTGTCTCCCTCAGCACCAGCTCGAGCACGCTTGGGAGTAGTAGCACCCTGATCGCCATGATTGGTATCGTTGCGGAACAACCGCGCATTCGCCTTGCTAGAGATCATCACAGCCACGACGAGGAGGAAGACCATCGCGCTGAAGAGGGCCAGGACGATGTAGACGATGATGCCCATTGCAGGCTCTTGCTTGGATGGCTCTGGAGCGATGGTGGGGCGGGAGGGTGATGATAGCCGGGCGCGCTTCTTGGAGTCGTTCGGCACAGAGGGACGGGCGCGCTTGATGCGAGGGGAGGAGGTGAAGAAGGAGTCGGAAGCTTGAGGCGACATTGTTTGTCGGAATGATAGGGTAATCGGTATGTTTGGGATGTTGTATGTGTGTGCGTGTGTGTGTGTGTGTGTGTGTTGATATGAAGGTATCCTTTGTGTGCGTGGTAGGTAGGGATGGAGCGACAAGGGGGAGACCTTTCGAAGACGTGGTGGAAAGGGGGGGATGAAAATGTTGAAGAGAAAGGTGCAAAGGCTTCCCTTTATCACTTTTCTTGTCCTCGACCCTTCTACCCCAACTTCTTCCTCCCCGCCCCAATGAATATGTCGTGATGTAACCCCCCTTTGTTCTTTGTTGTTCAATGCCTAGGGCCTGTGCGCAGTGTTCCCCGACGAGGTTGAGAGTTGAGGGTGGGAAGTTGGGTGGCTAACCTCGCACCGATGAAGACTGATCCAGTCTGGGAGGGTTCCTTGGAAGGGAAATGACTGAATGAGGCATTTTTGAACACAGTCGATGTTGGTAGATCTTCCGATGCGACTGAGGTGAGAGCGTTTTCCCTTTGTCTTGAAGCGAGGATCTAATGTGGCAGGCCCGCAGCAGAGACTGCTTGATCTTCGGAGCGACATACGTGATACCTTTCCTGCCCGCTTGACGATCGGACGTACGCTCAGTCGAAGTCGGACATTTGAAGGTTGTGAAGATCTTGACGACGACTTGAGGAATGTGCTGTTTCGGTGCGCAGGAGCGGTGTTCCGAAAAGTTCGTCGGAATCGAAATGATTGGATGCAGAATGGTGCAGCTTGGAATGGCAGTGCACTTTTACGCATCGTAGAAGTTCGAAGGCGAGATCCGGGTGGACATGAAGCCGTGCGGCCAGTCCCGATGCTTGGGCCTTGCCCGGACGAGCACAAGCGAGGGAAGTCGACCGGATTGGGACACCATGGAGTCGGCAGATGAGAAGACCAGGCGGGAGAGAATGAGCCTGAGGACGAGAATAGGGATAGAGGATCTGAGGAATGTTCAGCAAGAGGTATGTATATGGTGGTGAGCATTCAGGAATGCTTGAGAGAAATTTGTCAGTTTGAAATGTTGGGCATCAGGCATCAGACGAGTTAAAGGAATGGCAATGCCAGCCGCGACCCGAAGTAGGAGAAGAAGATCAGCACTAGTCCAGCCAATTCACAGACAGTCCAGCTTGGTCGTCCTACTCTCAGGGCGATGCAAAGATGAACTCGTTGGTTGGGATGTTGGTCGTCCTTTGTCATTTGGCCTGGACCTCGGTGATTAGCGACTGGCGCACTTGTCGGCTCGACAAATATTTCTTCTCGGATTGGATGAGCAGCACCGCGTCAACAATGGCGACGGCGAGGTTGTCCACGAGCATCAGCATCGAACAGTCCACCAAAACACAGTCATGTCACTCACAAGAAGTCTAGCGCGGCTCTCGCTCAGCGCGCAAGCGTCTACCAGCTCAGCGCCTCTGCTGCGCGTCCGACCATCCACCGCAGCATCACCACTCACAAGACCATCAAGATCATCATCACCACACGCCGGCTTTTCAACCTCCTCCCCCACCCACGTCACACTCCAACAAGCCCTCCGAGGCGCCCGCAAACCACACCGCCCACCGGTGAACCGCGTTCCGCAACTACAGGGTCAACCTTTCATGAAGGGCGTATGCACGAAGATCTTCACTCTGAAGCCTAAGAAGCCTAACTCGGCTTTGAGGAAGGTGGCTTATGTGCGGCTGTCTAGCGGGAGGACTACGATTGCGTATATACCTGGTGAAGGACATGCGTTGCAGGAGCATTCGGTTGTGTTGATGCGTGGTGGGAGAGTACAGGGTGAGTCTCTTTTTTACGCACACCTCAACTTGTCTTTGACGCTCGAGGGTGTAAAGCTTACACGTTGCTGCTTTCGACAGATTTGCCGGGTGTGCGTTACAAGCTTGTCCGCGGTGCGCTCGACTTTGGAGGTGTGGCCAACCGAATGACGGCGAGGAGCAAGTACGGAAGTGAGTCTTGGAAGGCTACGAAGCTGTGTCACCAGTACAACTCTCGTATCTGACTTCTTTCCATTCCTTCGTCTTCTCTTCCCACAGCCAAGAAGCCCAAAGCAGCTGCTGCATAGAACTTGTCTTTCTCATGCGTAATGGAAACCATCGATCTGCCTGCCAAACGTTTGAGGCTTGAGCATATGCTGAACAGTTCCAGCCGTCACTGGATGGCCCACCCAGCGCAACTCATCATGTAGTGTGTGATCTCTGTGACTCGCGAGAAGAAGCACCACTGACAGCTTCGAGCCGGAAATGTAAGAGTTGCATGATGCGATAGGTGAGAAGAGAAGTACAAGGGCATAAGGGTGGATGGACGGAGAAGACGGATGGTGGAGAGGTGTTGGGAGTGACGGCGTATGCGGAAGCTTGACCGAGCGGATTGAGATTGTCGGGGCCGGTAACATGTGTTGTGTGTGCAGTGTAGGTGGATGCACTCGCTCGAGAATGCCTTCCATCGTCCGCAACGCCTGCAGACCGCTCTGCCGCCGAACCCCCTCCAACACCCAGTACTCCATCTCTTCGATCACGATCCAACCCAGGAACAATGCATGGACCTTAGGAATGGGGGAGAGAAAACCCCCAAGATCATTTCTCCTTCCCAAAAGAGATGATTCACTTAACGCCGCCCTGCACCAGGAACGACACGCCCACCCCGACGCTCTGTCTGCTGGAAGGCAACAACGGGACCAGTAACAGTGACAGGCAGCGAGTCGAAACCAGCAGCGCGGAGCATGTCCTTCGTGTCGGGGTCGACCTCGAGACCGCCGAGTGCGGAGACGTCGAGGGCGGAAACGTCGGGTACGTATTGGTCCTTGCGCTCACGCTCCTCCTCTTGCAGCTTGAAGGAGATGCCGCGGACGGGACCCTTTTGGATGCGCTTCATCAAGTGGGTGGTGAAACCAGCGATCTGTGGGAAATTGAGCAGGGGGGGATCAGTATTCTGATGTGCAGCAAGGGATCTTTGGCCCTTTCCTCGGCCGTCCTCTCATCCTGTACCAGCTCCGTCGGCAGTCGCAGCCAAAATGCATGACTGGACGCATTCCGCCTCGCAGCCGCTTGAACGACATCCAGGTCGCCCCTAGCCAACCAGCACCTCCGCTCCCGTCGAGGCGTGCCTTATGACAACGCTGAGCGCGCATGTAGCCATCCTCCTCCTTCCCCTTTATCCGACCATATGAAAGCTTGAATGAAACCCACCTTGTTCCTGAGACGCTTGGAGGGGATGATGGCGACCTCATCGATGACCTTCTTGTTGGTGTGGAAGTCGCTGTTGAGCGATGCGCAGAGGAAAGGAAGGTTGTCAGCCAGATTCGCAAGGACAGTAGGTCAAGAGGAAGACTTACACAGGGTTGAGGCGGGGGTAGTACTTCTCGATCAGAACGCGAGAGGCACGCTTGACAGTCTTGGTACGGACGCGACCCATGTTGTGCTGTGTGTGCTGTGTGGTGTTGGGGGGAGAAAAGAAAAGGTTTGCTTGAGGAGCGCGAGTTGTTCGGCGGGTGGTCTGGTGGGCTGGGCTGTCGATGGCTTTGGCTGTGACTTGAAGGTGAGGAAGGTGTGAAGGTGATTCTTGGAAATGATCACTTCACTCTCAATGTAAGGATGATCATTTCGCAGTCAAGGAAACTCGGTGTGGGAAATTTTTTGACCTGCCAAAGCCATCGACACGGTGTTGCGAATCTCAAATCCACCCACTCACTCACCTGCTTTCTTCTCACTGCCAACAACTCAAGCGGATCCCACAGTCACTATCCCTCAAGGTCATACTCAAAGCACATACAAGGTGAGTTTTCCTTCTCGTTTCTCTGCGCGCTCTTGCTCTTTCACCGCTCTGGGTATCCTCTGGTCGGGCCACTTGCAGCCATCTCCCCTTCCTCTCTCCCCATTCCTTTGCGTTCACAGGGCAGATTTCGACGTGCGGGGGGCGGCTGGATGGGAAATGTCAGGCAGACATGGGGCGCGCAGAGTTCAACACTCTTCCCTCTCTGCTCTTGCGGACGGATCCACGCGCAGGTCACAAGATAGGAGCGGACGAGAATTAGGACCAAGAAACAATAGCGGGCGGTCATCACCCCATCATCACATCGCTCGTTACGGTTTCCTCTGCAGTTCTCGTTCCGCGGGCCCTTTTTCCTAGCACCCAATGCGCAAGGCCGTCCCATTCAGTACACCTCTCCCCGCTACTCCGATCTGCCCGGCGCTTCCTCCCTCTCCGGATCAAAACGTCCTGACAACGAACCGCCTCCACTTTCCCCCCCCCCCTCACCTGCCGCAATCCCCCTAGGCTACCTCGCGTGCCTTCCCCCTCCCCCTCTCGCTTCGACCATTGGCTGGCCAGAACAGCGTGTGAAACCCCGACCTTGCCAAAGCTCTCTGAAAGCTGACGCAAACCACTTCGCGCTGTACCTGTCCAGTTGGAGCTTTTCCACAACCCATCCTCCCTCCCTTCCCATTTCCTCCCCTAGACACACACACACACACATAGTCCGTCAAGATGGTTCGCATCAGTGTTCTCGCCGACGCCCTTAACTCTATTGTCAACGCCGAGCGCCGCGGTAAGCGACAAGTCCTGATCCGACCTAGCAGCAAGGTCGTCATCAAGTTCCTGCGTGTCATGCAGAGCCACGGTGAGTGTCACTTTTGCGACTTTCTTCTTCGTCCCTCCTCCCCTCTTCTTCCCCTAGGTAGGCTGCGGATGATGGACGGATGCCAGGGAAAGGGTTCTGTGGGATGGATTGGCATATCAGTCGAGCTAGCTCGACTCCGGAGGTATAACTGTTGGGCAGAGCGGCCAACGCTCCCACCGTCGTCCCTTCTTTAAGCCTCCGGGAAAGCGACGACAGTTCCGCATTCTTCCAGTCCTCATTCAAGCCCTTCTTCAGCGAGCTTTTGTCGAAGGGAGGTTGGAGGCAAAGGGGATGCTATGATGCATGCATCTGGCCTCCTTTTCTTCCTCTTCTTTTTTGCGAGCCGGACTGTTGGGGGTGAGGGCGTTTGGGGATGCGGAATTGTTGCCCTTTGCTGCTTCCGCTTTCTGGCGCCATCGTTCGGGGACTTCGGTCTCCCTGTGATTTTTGCGTCGGGTTGTTCGGCAAGGGATATCCTCTCTACCACATCCACACTCCAACCCTCCTCTTCTTCCCCCTTCTCTCACACTTCTTCTATCACCGCATACTGACTTCGCTCCCTCACTCTATCTTCCCCGTCTCTCAAGGCTACATTGGCGAGTTCGAGGAGATCGACGACCACCGCTCCGGCAAGATTGTTGTTCAACTGAACGGCCGATTGAACAAGTGCGGCGTCATCTCACCCCGCTTCAACGTCCCGCTCGGCAAGATTGAGAACTGGATCAACAACCTCCTCCCTGCTCGTTCGTTCGGTTACATTGTGCTCACTACCTCGGCTGGTATCATGGACCACGAGGAGGCACGGCGAAAGCACGTTGCTGGCAAGATTCTTGGGTTCTTCTGTGAGTCTTTGTCCTTACTCTTTCCGTACGCTCGTTGGTGTCCTAAATTGACTGAGTTTGTGTATGTGTTTGTAGACTAAGGGCATCGCCCCCCTTTCGTCCCGGCCCATGCTTGTCCCCTCAGCATCCCTCGTTCTGCAGCAACCCCATCCCTCTCTGCCTGTGCTCATGTCCCATGCAATCTCATCTCAATGAAAAGTCACCCCCCCTCCTCTCATATGAAGGGCGATTTTGTACCACATCTCTCTTGCGTGTGCTCTCACAGGTGTGAAGTTTGATGTCGTCGCCGGCCTATAAAGGGACAGGCCCAGTCGAAGTCGGCCATGCCCTCCTCCAGGCTCCAGCAACTTCCCCATCGGAGCCGCCGCTGAACCAGGTTCCAAGCCCACAGCCCTCACGAGAGTTTTGAGGTGCCGTGTCTCGTTCGGTTGTGGTACGCTCACGGACTCGAAGGCAGATTCAGGTACGAAACGGGGTGTGATTCACTCGGACAAGCAAAGCAAGCAGAACACTCGGGCCCGTTTGGGTAGTGGTCGGGAACCTCGAGTCCAAGGACGGGGCCGCCGACGATGGAAGGTCTGTCCTTTCCTCCCGACACTTCAGGCTTCAGGCTTCAAGTCAATCTCGTACGTTGTGCTGCAGAAAGATTGACCTTGAGTCTTCGAACGAAGGCAGTGTATGTACGTCTAAACTGAGAGCTGTCTCTGACCCGCTCGGGCGGTCAGTGTCTCAGCCTGCTGCCTTTGTGCGACCTCGCGCGGAAAGACAAGTCATCGGTGAGATTATCCATCTGCCCACAAAGGTCCTTCAGTGAGTGCTTGGCCGATGGAAGCCCTTCTTTTGACTGATGGTCGTTCCCCGTTCACAACTCTCCAAGATCTCGCTGTTCTCTCTCCTCTCTCTCTCTCAAAGCTAGAAGGTCGAAAGGGATTTGCACCGGTTTCAGCAGAACTCTCCGGGGGGGGGGAAGAGAGATCAGCTCCGTCTTTGTTGTGGTCTTACCTCGAGATCGTCCTACACCTGACTTTCAAGGTTCTGGCCAATTCACTGCTTCTTCGAAGGACGGAGAAGAGGTAGCAGACGAGGAGTCAGATCTCCTCCCCCCAAACGCAGTCCAGCCTTGGTCCTTCGCGAGGAAACCAGCAACGAATCAACAAAGTAAGGAAGATTGTCGATCAACTCGGGCAAGAAGCTTTCACACCAGCTCGCTCAGCAGCAGTCGTTCCCGAACCCAGCAGAAGGCGGGTATCCGCGCACTGACTGGATTGCTCCAGGCACCAGAAGGAGAAGCAGGCCGTTCCTGTATATTGACTCTCTTTTATGCGCACTTTGCAGGAAAAAGAAAGCCTCACAGTTCGGCACACTGACTTCCCCGCCCTTTGTGTGTGTATGGCCATCACCACAGCAGTCTCGCAAACCGGATTTGAGACTGGGCTCTAGACGAGTGTGAGTCGGTGAGGCCATTCCATGATCCAACTTCGTACACACACCCGGGCCAGACACTTCTACCCGGCCTCCGTGCTCACTTGCTCACCAAACCTCGCTGCGGACTTCTTGGGTGGTTCCAGTTGGTGACGTGGGGACACAGTGGCCCCCCGCCCCAGGCAGCAGGCAGGCGGCAGGCTCAGTCCCAGGTACCTTATTACTTATTGCAGATCAACCATGCAAATTGGCTGCAGTAGCGTTTATACATATGTATAAGAACAGCTCACCTTTCCTTCCCTTGCCTTTCTACTTCTTCTCTCCATCCCTCAACAACTGACCGAGTAGCCTCTCTCTCTCTCACACCCACTCGCCCACACTCTCTTTCCCTTCATCTTCACAGAT
Organism: Tilletia walkeri; assembly: GCA_009428295.1. NCBI lineage: Eukaryota > Fungi > Basidiomycota > Exobasidiomycetes > Tilletiales > Tilletiaceae > Tilletia > Tilletia walkeri. The sequence continues at coordinate 10,184 of RDSH01000099.1, forward strand.
AGCCCTCCTCTCCCTTCCTTAGCCAACACCCCCACATACTGCACAATGCTGATGCCCACCTTCAAGGCTCTCCTCTCCTCCATCCTCTTGGCCGGTGCTGCCGTCGCCGCCGGTACGAACGGCCCCTACGCCCTCGGCCTCGCCCCCGTCGGCATCGAGAAGGGTGTCTTCAACACCACCCTCGACTGCACCGTCCAAGTTCTCGGTCTGCTGCCCCTCCTCTCCCAGTACCAGATCGGCTTTGGCGTCTCGGCTTTGCTCCCTGGCCGCGTCAGCGTCAACCAGCCCTTCTCGATCGTGGCAGGTACCCGGTTGACCATTCCTCGGTCGCTCAACAACCTTGCTGGTGTCCTCGGCGCTAAGTTCTACGCTGGTACTGTCGACTCGGTCGTTGTTAACACCCCCGGCGCCACACCTTCTTCCACGGACGTCGCCAAGGGAGGCAACTTGACCATCCCCGCCTCGCCTCTTAACAGAGAGGGTGTCTCCATCCTCGAGATCCCCGGTGCAGGCAAGTCCATCGTCGTTGGTCCCTTGACGGCTTCCGCTGCCGGCAACGTCATCATCTCCTTCGGCGCCATCGCAGCATCCATCACCACTCTCGACTCCAACAAGCAGAAGACCCTGATCAGCGCCAAGGTCACCTGCCCCGCCCAGAAGCGCCCTGTGTCCCTTGCTGCTATTACTGTCGGTGGCACAGCCAGCACGAAGCCCATCGTCCCCACCGGCCTTGGAGCGATCCCTACCATCCCCAACGGCCAGACCGCCGGTACCACAGGCTTCAACTACAACTGCGACTTCTCCGGTCTGGTCCAGGGCCCCGTCCGTGTCTCGATCGGAGCTGTCAAGCCTTCCAACGCTCAGGTTGCTTCCGGCGGTAAAATCACCTTGGCCCAGGGCCAGGGCAACATCATCCTCTCTGCCACTCTGGTCAACCGCATCAAGGCCATCGTCTCCATTGCCGACCACACCTCGTTGACATTGACCGCCTTCAACCTCGTCGCTTCCAACGCCACTCCCGCCAAGCAGAACATTCTCCCCGCAGGAGGCATCACCGTGAACAACCTGCCCATCAAGGCCGGAGCCGTGGCCGTCATCCCCCCTACCGCTCCCCAGACCACTCTCCCCGACATCAACTTCACCGCTGGCAAGTCTGGCTCGACCGCGTTGATCTCCATTGCCGATGCCGCTGGTAGTGCTTCGCTCCGTGACGTCGACGACAACGAGATTCTCTCGATCGACTTCACCTGCAACGCGCTTTCTCCCACCGTCCCCGTCTTCCCCTACGACATCCAATAGAGGCTGGAATTCGATTGAAGGCTGGAAGGATCTATGCTACAGAACCCCCCTTCTCTTCCACAACCTCCATTTGTATTTATACCGCACCCACCATCTTTCCTATATTCCCAAGGACCCTCTCCCCTTCCCCCTCCTTTCGCTTTCTTTGACATCCGCTACACCCCACCGCTGAGAATAACCCGTCACCTTTTCATAAATCTCGTAAAGACCTTGTGTCCTTCTGCTCACTATCACTCAAAAAACGGAAATGCCATTGGAGGTCGCTCAACAGAATTGCTAACTCGAGTGCATGGCTGATAACATTGGCCAGAGTACCAACTACCATTAATCTGTCGCAGCAGGCGAAGATGCCTCGCTTCTTACTGACTGGTCTTCTGTGACCTCAGAATCAGAACCTTGATCGTCGCCTCGTCCTCAGTCTGAATGGCTTGCGATGGCAAGCCAAGCTCAGCTGGATGAATGCCCTCGCGACCAGCTTGACCGACTGCATTCAAATCCGATCGTCAAAGACAGAAGGTTAGCAACTTTCTCCCTACGATCGTTCCCCTTTGGATGCACTCACATCACCGTCGCAGAATGTAATCCACAGATGGCCATCTCGCACTCTGACCGTGTCGAGTCCGAATAGCGGAAAGGGTGTCTTCCCGATCGGCTCGCCTTTGCTTCCCTCGTTGCCCGTCGGTATAGGAACCCGGACCGAGTCCAGTATAGCTAAAGACCCACCGAATCAAGGATTATCGTCAGTAAATCCCGTAGCATTGATCGACATCGCTTGCGGCTCCAACAATGAGACTCACCTGGATCAGGACGACCCATCATCATGCCCACCATCCTAGACACCGTCTCCCGACAACGCTTCACAGCCCCAGCCATCGTCTTGGACAGCTGATCGAGATCAAACATATCCCCCGGGAAGTTCTGATTGCGCATCGAAGTTGCGATCCCATCGCCGCTCTCAGCCGTCGTGCGTCCCATGGGATGTCGGACAAGGTGAACTGTAACGATGGGACTGCGTTCGATCGACGGCCTGAGAGCGGAGGGGAAGCTGCTGAAGAACCGTCGCGTGCGGGGAGGTCGGGAGCCTTGCTATCTGTTGGGGTTCCCCGTTCCAGATGATCGGAGCTGCTCATAAATCAGGATGACTGAAGATGGTGAAAGAAAAGATCAGTAAGGTCAGTCAAGCAGCAAGGAGATAGGCGAAAGGAGAAAGGGGGACAATCCGCAAGATAGCTCTGAGCAACGAACGGTACGCGAGTGTCAGAACGACAGCTCCAACTCGTGGAGCGGTCGCATGAGAGAAGCGCAGACCGATTGTTTCCTGTGGGGCTGCCATCCCAGTACGCGAGTGTCAGAACGACGGCTCCAACTCGTGAAGCGATCGTGTGAGAGACGCGCAAGCCGATTGTTTCGAGCGGCGCTGCTATCCCGGTACGCAGTCGAGAGGCACTGGCTGCACAGCGTGGAGGCAGGGCGTGACAAAAGCGCAACCCGATTGTTTCGAGCGGGGCTGCCATCCCGGTACGCAGTCGAGAGGCACTGGCTGCACAGCGTGGAGGCAGGGCGTGTCAAAAGCGCATGGTGGTCGTTGTGGTCTTGCGGATGTATGTAGCGTGGACCTGAGGGTCGGTGAGGCAGGCGAGGTACTCATCTTTGTAGATATGCTTGGTGCGGGCGAAAAGAGAAGCCCCAACACCAACTTCACCAAAGTCGATGATCTTGGACGCGATGATTGTGGGAATCAGACCGGCGAAGCACCATATGATAACGATCCCGATACTGTGGGAGCCAAGGGAATAAATGTGTCAGCGCGTGACAGATTGCGAGTCTTCGAATGAAGTGCATGCTTATGGTACTCACCTGCGACACATATCTTGAAGGAGGAGATGTAGCTGACTGGATTGATAGCGAAGCATCCGCATCACATATTCACATGACCGATGAGGATGACGAGGATGTGGGGACGGAGGACGGAGGACGGAGGACGGAGGACGGAGGACGGAGGACGGAGGACGGAGTAGCGGATGGCTTCGTTGAAAGGGGCAGAGACGGCAGCGAACAGCCGGAGGAGACAGATGGAATCATAACCTGTTCGATACGGCGAGAGTACCAATGTGCGTCAGCGGTGGGGTCAGACAGAGGTACACGTCTAGGAAGGCATGAACTCACGCAAGGAAAACGAAGCTGGGTTCTGGTGCTTGCAGGTCCTCGATGGGGGAAGGAAAGAAGGTAGGGCCGTAGAGAAGTTGGGAACTGCTTTGTAATTCGAAGGGAAAGAAGATAGAAATTTTGAGCCAGGCGCGTTACGCGTCCACGCGTCGCGCGTCGCGTCAAGATTCCATGCCTAGCTGTCTAATCTTCAAGCTTCAAGATACTCAGTCCTCAGTAAAGCCAACTTAACTGTTCGCCCAAATCGTGTATTACTTATCCATTGAACAAGTCTAAATCCAAGGCCCACACGAATGCACCCACAAGACCGAGGGAGACGAGCCCGGGTATGAGATCGAGCTTGACGATGCTTAGAACCCACAGCGCCCCGAGGGCTGGCGTTTGTCGAAGGATGGATTCGAAGTCGCTCTGTGTGGAAGATCGAGATGTGACAGAACGGTAAAAGACGTTGAGTTTCCTCTCGCTGTGAAATGGGAAAGAAGGGGGGGGGGGGGGGGGGAACGGGAAAGACTTACTTTCGCTGTGACGTAGAGAAAGCCTGCTCCTGCGCCTAGGGAGAGTCCGAAGAAACCGTATCGAAGCCAGGGGGATTCGCGATGCTTGAGTGCTGATAGAGCAAAAGTGAGAAGGAACGAGGAAGGTCATTGAGGCAGTTCGAGATCGGAGGATAGCTGTCGCGGCCCCATCATGGAATGGCGCGATGAGGTCCACTCACAATAGAATGACAGCAAGCCAAGGACTGTACCCCATCAAATGGAGAGAGCAGATGAAAGAACAGGAAGTCAATGGAGGAAAGCGGCGAGGACCCAAGTCAAGAAGGGCAAGGAAAGAAAAGAAAAAAAAAACTCACAAGGTCCCCTCGTACAAATCCTCTTCAACTCCCCACCCAAATACACAGGCTGCGAGTACTGCTGCCTCACAAGCACATCCAACAACACATACACGAAAACCAACGGGATCGTCCAAATGATGGTATCAAACGCCAGTTCGGCCACGGGACTTAATCCTTCTTCCCGCTGAGCTTCGGCGAGCAAGGCCGCTGTTCGCGCTCGGAGCTCGGGTGGTAGAGCGGAAAGGTCCTCTTGCGTTATCCTTGGATCGAGAGGATCGTCTTCTTCTGAGGCGGAGGCGGAATCATAGCCGTATTGCTCTCCATAGTCGAGTTCCGGCCTTCCCGCCGTCCGTCGGTGTTGTTGTTGTTGTTCCTCCTCTTCCAACTCAGAGCTTGCCTCATCCTCATGCCACGCCTGAAGCCCCTCCGCACCGCGCACCGACGCACCTCGACTACCCCCAGGTACCTTGCGCCCATCATTGCCGTCTTCCTCCTGATCTGGCACTTCTTCGAACCGATCCGCGTCCGGAATGACGATGTTGTTCTTCTTTCCGCCGGTGGGAACTTGGGTACTACGCTGGCCTCCTTTCCGCGCACGAGATTTTGCGCCTGCCATCGTCCTTGCTCGCAGCTACTGCTCTGTGCGCTTGCCTTGATGGTGTGCGGCGAGGGTGTGGTGGTCGTGCGGATTGAAGGTGAAGCGCGAATGGTTCTTCTTTTTTTTCCCGTCTGTGCACACTCGTGTGACAGGGTCTCTCATCACAGCATGACAGGCACCAAGGTCGAATTAAATGCTGGTACAGAGGAAGACCATGTGATTGAAGTATGAATACAGTGCATACAATGCAGCGATAGGAACCTCGCAGGAGGACAGTGAGACTCTCCGCCGATGGGCTCGTGCTGGACCCAAATCCAGCGCATGCATCCCTCTCGCCCCGCCATTCCCCATCATGTTTCCAGCCTGAATGCGTCTACAAGGCCATCATCCCCCTCTACCGAAGGATCATGTGAATCCGCTCCTCGAGCTCTTGCGGCGTCATGCGGATATGCTTGCTCGGATCTGCAAATATCAATCGAAGGGGCAAATGGAGAATCAGCTCAAAAATGCCTTGTGTCCGAAGGAAGAGCAACAACGATGAGGTTCGAAGTGACTTACCCTTGGAGAACCCGCTCGTCTTGTGCTTGGTCACGAAGCGGGTGTACAGCGGTACGATCATCCTAAAACAAGAAGCAAGAAAAGGAAGCATACAAAGTCAGTCTCACACCCGCAGCACACTTCCAAACCGGGCACACAAAGAACTCACCTCCCAACTTCCTTCTTCAACCTCTCCCTCAACTCCCGATCTTCCCTCCCGACAGGGTACGCCCGATGCAACCGCTCCAAATCATCCAACCCCTCATAAAACTTCGCAAACCGTTCCTTCGTAGGCATCTTATCCGAATCAAACCCTCCACGCGGATACGCCGCTTTCCACCCCCCACCTCCTCCCCCTGAAGAAGAGGCGTCTTCCATCAGGTAGGTGACCAGTGGTGCCCAGGCGTCCAGATAGCGAGCATTGGCTTGACGGAGTGTTTGGGAGAGAAGTTCTTCGCCTGCGCTTGAGAGGTACTCTAACACGACTGTGTCTGGTGGTGTGGCGTCTAAAGGGGAGGTCGGCGAGGTCGGCATCGGGTTTCGGTCCGTCAGGGCGTTCCGGACGTAGGAGATGTTGTTCAGGACGAAAATGGAGGCTGTTGATTGTTGTCGGATCGCCTTGGATCGGACTGTCAGAAGAAAGTGGGGAAAAGGGGAGTCAGTCATGAGCAGCCTCCTCCGTCCTTGAGTCCCTTGGTATTATAACTTACTAGCCAAAGCCTCGCACACACACGCAGCAACATCAACCAGATACCTCCTCAACACAGCATCCCCCCTCTTCCCCCTCTCCCTCTCATCCGCCTCATCCTGCGTCAAACTCTGAGCACCCGCTCCGTACTGGGAGTACTGCGATGCCCCGCCCGCTCCCGTGACGCCGGAGAGTGTGAGAACGGGCGCGGCGGAGGATCCCATCAGCCAGTTTCCTGAACCGAGGGTGTAGAGGAGGGGTGTTACTACGTCCCGGTATTCCACCATGTGCTGGATGAAGTGCACGCCGGTGTATGCGATCTCATTGATTCCAGCTGGAAGCAGAAAAAGAGGGAAAATCGTCAGCATGAAAGATCCTTAGACTCGGTCCACAGGGCCAAGAACTCACTGCTCGGAACATCCGACTCCCTCCCCAACGGCAATTGCCGAATATCATCAATGAACTTAGTCAAGACAGCCGTAGCAGTGACCTTCATCCCACTCGCCTGCCTAACCAACACATCCGCACTAACATCCGCCAACAACTGCTGATGGTTCGACGAACCCCCCTGTTGACCCTGTTGTACCCCGCCCGGATTGTTCGAGGAAGACGAGTTGGAGGCAGCATGTTGGGCTAGGTGGAGGAGCCAGTCGGTATCGAGGCGGGCGGGGGAGAGGACGTACTCCCACCTGGCAGCCATACTACTTCCCTTCCTAGCCAGTGAGCCATAACCACCCATAATGCCCTGCATCATCCCATCCAACCCATCCATGCCCTGTTCGTCCACCGACGAGGAGGAGGACGACGACGAAGAGATCACCCCGATCAGATCGAGGAGGAAGAGCATGTGTGTTGCGAGGTTCTTGCGGATATGGGAGTGAAGTGCTGAGAGGGTTGAGTTGAGGAATCCGAGGGAGGGAGCGAGGGCGCGTGCGAAGGTGTTGCGGAGATAGGCTGTTAGTGTCGCTGAGATCTCCGAGTGGTGTGATTGGGAACTTCCGTATTGACTGCTGGAAGGGTCGAGAAGGGAGACCAGGAAGTGATACTCGACCTAAAAGTATAAAGGTTAGAAGTCGTCGCATGATGTTCAGTCTGTTCGATCTATGCTCACCTCGGCCATCTCCAACCATGCTCCGAGCCACTCTGCGACGCCTGCACTACCGCGCACATAAAGAGTCTCCTCGGTTCGATTGGCCATACCCCCAAACATCGCCGACCCACTAACAACAGCCGCACCGGATCCGACGCCGGAGCCCATCATCCCTCCAACCCCACCCATGCCAGTCCTAGACCCAATCTTCTCGACGGCATACTCCCGCACACTTGTACCCAAGAACCTGGTAGATCCTAGGAGATACTCCGCCCTGACCTCCGCGAGTTGGGCGATGGCATATGCGAGTGGTGATGTGTTCGGATTGGAAGGGTGTGCTGGTAAGGAGGCGAGGAAGATGAGCAGTCGTTGGATCTGGACGGAGGTATGATGGTTAGGTATTGGCAGAGGTATGCCGAGTGGTATATAATCCGCTGGATCAATACGATGCGATTGGTCCCGCAGGAGTGGTAAGATGACATCGTCAATGAGCGAGCGAGCGCCGAGGTCGAGTAAGTCATGCATCTTAGCTGAGACGCGATCTTCGTTCTCTGCTGGTGCGCCCGGGTTGTCTTGTGTGGAGCGGAGATATGCGATCCCATCTGCGATCCGAGTGAGAGTCCCGAAGTAAGGATCGAGATCGAGTGGGTTGGGTCCCGCGCGTACGGCCGCTTCCTCGTCAACAATGACATCGAAGGTGCTGAGAGTCTTCCCCAAGGACGCCTGTACCGACTGGATATTGCGCTGTACGCGGTTGAGTCTGTGGAGATCTTCATGTACGGGCCGGATATCACGTTCGAGGCGAGCGAGACGACGGTCGAAGTTGGAGAGGATGGAGGTCATGCGCGAGGTGAGTGTTCCCAGTTTGCGTTGGTTGTTGGAGAGTGTTTCTAGCTGAGCGAAGCCGAGGGTGTCTTCGATGTGGTGTCCAGTGTTGTTCGCTGATGTTGATGCTGCTCCTGGACCTGCGCCTGATGCGCTGCCTTTGTCTGGAGAGTCCATGTCGCGAGTGTTGGTGTGTCTTGCTGCGACTGGCATCGTTCTAGTACTCCCTCGTCCTTGAGCTCGTCCTTGAGCAGCTCATCGTTGTCCTTGTCCCCCCCCCGCTGCTCGCTTTCGCCCCCATGACATGCTCGGAGCCTTTTTTGGGAGAGCATGATCGCAGCATGGTGTTGCGAGATCGATTGCATGCCGCACGGTGTTGCGATACTGGCTGACTCACACGTGTTTGCGCGCACTGACTGTTTAATCTGTTGCGCCCTTCGGAGTCTGGTGCTCTGGTGGCTTGGGTGCGCGCCGTGCGGACGTGCTGCGGACTTCGCTTGCTGTTGTTGTTGTTGCGATAGAAAAAGTTGAGTGATTCTCTTGTTCGAATGGGCTGTGCGTCTTTCTCTTCTCTTCTCCCTTCTCTCTCTTTCCTCCTTCACCACCACCACCACCACCTCATCACAACTCAAACACACATTCTCATACTCACCACCCACCTCACTCCCAACCCTCAACCAACACCAATCATGTCTGTGAGTCATTTTCATACCATCCCACACTCTTATCTCTTCTCCCCTCCAATCACATTCCCTTATCGCTGACCACATATCTCTCACCTCTCCTTCGTCCCACAGGCACCCGCTCAGAACACCGCACCTATGGGAGGCCAAACTGGCCAACAAGATGCTCTCGATAAAGGTATCGATGCTATCCTCAAGAAGGGTGGTCACGGACAGAGCGCTGGCACCGTCGAGAAGATCAGCGTGAGCAGCTTTTTTCACTTACCCTCCCTTTAACCTCCACCTCTTACTACTCAGAGCTGATCTTACCTTTCCTCTCTCTCCGCTGCTGTTAGGACGGCTTCCGCAAGATCTTCAAGAAGGTCGCCGGCAAGGACGTCCCCATCGCCGACAAGCAGTAAATTGCCCGAAACGCGTCTGCACTGCATCTATGTCGGGTGACCACTACCCGGACAAAGCTTCGATATACCTTCCTCATTGGACTTCGATACCCTTCCCACGAACACCCTCATCCATCGCCCAGTCGAACCGCACCTATATCCCCCTTATACCTCTTATACCTCCTCATCTTGAGATTCCTCCTTACCATCACCACCGACACTTGTATCTTCCAACGGGAGAAGAATAACCAGCCTCACTGCGCTGTCTTTGACCAACCGCTCTCCTCTTGGGTCTATACACTCGCTGTCGTTCCCACCTTTCCATCAATCCATCACATCATTCTCTCTCTTCGGCTGGATCTACATCAGTGTCCTCCATGCGGACTGTGGTGCATGGGTCTAAGTGTAGATGGGCGTGGCCCCGGAAGGTCTTAGGCTAGGTTCTCCGTCACCAGAGTCGTCTCGCCAGTCCAAGTTGTAGTCGTACATGGGTCGCTAGCGTTCGTTGCGAAAGTAAAGCCCAGCCGTAGAACAGCGTTAGTCAGTATCACTCAAAGGTCTCCCGGTCAGCACTCCCCAACAGCAACCTCGCCGGTCCGCGAATGTGAGCGGCCCGTCTGTGGCGAGAGAAGACCCACTACGGCTTGTGGGCGAGAAGCGAGGAGGGCGTGTGAGTCTTGAGTGAGTTGAGCGACTGGTACACTCTGTATCGACCATGATTTACTCGCATTTCACCATGCCCACAGTAAGCCACTCGCACTTTGGGGCTTCATTCATCTGCCAGACATCGGCGCATCAGCGGCAGGCAGCGGATACTCTCAACATCACGCATCACGACGATCGAAGTCGAAAAGAAAGTGTGCATGCCTCGCCATGTATGTAGATGCTGGTATTCAGGTTCTTGTGGCCCAAACCCCTGTGCTCGTTACTCGTGTGGTGAAGGAAGAACGGATTGAAGATGACATCCGCCTTCCTGGAGGTTGCACAATTGGCTTGAGCGCATAGGAAAGGGAGCTCGGGAACACATTCAGATGGATGAAGTGATTCGATGAGCAAACTGTGAAGTATACGTTTCCCACGCTCGTCTAATTCAAGGTTTGGTGGGCTGGTTCGTTTGTGGCGCAACCTTTCATAAACCCTGTTCGTTTTAGCAGACACCCATGAGAGGGAGGAGGGAGGAGGGGCATGAGGTTCTGGAGCCGCCTCCATCGAGGTCAGTAATGTTTCCTCTGCCCAAATCTGCCAATTCACCTCAGAATGCAAGAGAGCGCGAGTGAGGCAGCCATGGAGTGAGCTCGTCGTCTGCAAAGGGCTTCATGAAGGACACCTCTTCCCGTTCCACTCTCCCTTCTGTATACCTTTTCTACTCACACATTCTCTCTTACTCCATTCTCCCTTTCCAGCTGTCTTCTTTCCCCCTTCATCCTCGACTTTCTCTTCTATCACCCAGATAAGCCTCTCGCCATGGAGGTCCACCACGATCGACACCCGTGACCGACGTCCCCCAGCTTCCAACTTCCTAATCCCTCCGATTACTTGCCGTCGGTGGTATGAGGGCCGTGTTCAGGTCTGCCTCCCCGTCCACCAACGCGTTGCGGGGCCATGCGCGGAGCATCGCGAGCGCTCGCGAAGGATTCAACCAGGTGGGCAGCATCAGGACTCCTACGGTTTCCCCGTCGCGCTGCAGCATCGGAACCACGTCATCCATGATTGGGGGTCAAGCGGGCAGCTAAGAAGTTTCTTTCCCTTCACAGTTCACCAGCATCAGCATTCATTCAATCACGCTGCAGGTCCTTCGTAACTCAGCTAATCACCCTCCTTTTGCAGTCAATTCACCAAGAGTACTCACGTACGGCAGTGCGCTTTACTTATCAGCAGCGGTGGTAGGAATCTGGAGTTTACTTGTGAATATGATATATGATGAATAAATTATCTACAGGAACCACGACCGAGCCGCCACGTCCGAGTTGTGTCTCCGTGTATGAATGGACGATGAATGAATTAGAAACTGCGAACCGAGCCGCCACGTCCGAGTTGTGTCTCCGTGTATGAATGGACGATGAATGAGTGACCTACACGAGCCGCGACCGAGCCATCACGTCCGCATTCTGCAGCCGATAGAGGTCAGCATAGCAGAGATCGACTGGTCGCATTCTCCACCCGCCTGCTTGCTGTCGATGAAGCGCTGACGCAAAGCGACCATGCGCTCCTTTCGTTCCTTAAGTTCAGAAGAGCCCGGTGCTGCCTCCCGGATCAAGACCCGCTCGAATTCGGCTTTCAAAGCTCGAGGCGTACCGGTGGGGATGGGTATATGCTCGCCTGACGCACTCGTCTTAGGTCCATCTTTGAAGAAGTAAGGCCGGAACTCGGTCACGGATGGACCGCGTGTTTCGTATAGTTGCCAAGCGATGGGCTCGGGACCTTCCGAGAGGGAGGATGCGATGACGGGTTGGTCGATGGCGAAAGGCCTATGAATGGTTATCAATCGCATTTGTCAGATCGACTTTCAAAAGGAGATAGAAAAAGGGGGGTTGAGGATGGGGAAGGAAAAGGACTCACCAGAAGATCATGGGCGCCGCAGCACCAATAGCCTCGCAAGTGGAATTCCAGCCGCCGTGCGTGACGAAGGCGCCCAGTGCCTTGTGCTTCAAGACGGCTTCTTGAGGAATCCAGGATGCCGTAGCGCACAGACCGGCCTGAGTTGCCCTCCAAATCCGATCCTCCAAACCGGGACTGATGATAGCAGCGATCGTGGCTTGCGACATCACAAACGGCCGCTTGTTCTCGACCATGGTGTCAATGAAGACGTCTGCTTGCCAGGGAGTCGCGAAGGGTGCAAAGTTCGTACCCCAGCTCAGATAGAGCACTGACTCCGGTCCATATTTCACCAGAGCATCGTCAAGGAAGCCGACGATCCCCTGTTCTGGAGGGCTGAGCAATGCAAGGCGTTCAGGTGGGAAGTTCGGACTCCCCTTTTCCGTCGAGATCTGGAGGTTCGCACAATATATCGGTTTTTTGAGAGTAGTTTCGAATTGCGCCTTGAGGATTTCGAGCGCTTTGGGCTCCAGCCATGGTCCGGAGCAGATGATGTGACCGTCGACCTTCTTGAACACGCTGGAGGTGGATGTTCGCATCAAGCTGATTATCAGAATTCCCGAGGTTCAAATTTGAAGTGTCAGCAGTGGTCTGGACTTGAAAATCTAAGTGGGTAATCCCAACTCACAACCCGGCGCCAGGCAGAACTGGCCCACATGCGCAAGCGTGCTCATATTGATACAGGGGAGGTGCATCGCCGACTCTTGCGATTTCGTCCGAGGTTGGGCTCCATAACTGTTGACGGAGAGTGGCAATTCTGAGCGAAACCTCCTGATCTTCTGCAGCCTGCATCGCACTCACCTCAGCCTGTGCTCTTTCGAGCTCGCCGATATCAGAAATAGTGTCGAGGGCCTTCAAAAAGCTCGGACCAAGTCCACCGGTTCCTTCAGGAGCTTCATCAGTAATGGAGAAGGTGATAGCATTAGCCATCTCTGTCTTCCCTATGTTCTGCCAAAAAAGCGGAACGTACCGAAATGGAAAACGAAGTAGTTGAGGTTGGAGGACCACCAGAACAAAATCGGGACATCGTTGATCGCCTTGATTTGCTCACGCTCGTAGTCGGTGAAGATATCGACAATGAGCATCGAAGGTCGCGGAAGGTCTTGAGGTTCTGCGTGAATGCGACTCCAGTACGCTACGAATGCAACAGACGAGTCCTTGAAGGGTCTTGCAATACTTTGTGCAAGCTCAGCAGGGCATTCGTACCCCTCAGGCGGAGTGATAGCGACGATCTTGATTCGCGCGCGAACGTCCTTTGCTACGTTTACGTCCGGTGCTTCCAACGAGAGAAATTGTTCGAGTGGACTGTTGGCTACTGCGGCCAGGTTTGCTGGGAGAAGGAGGGAGATCACGAGGTTGGGAGACTTGATGCAAAGGGTGATGGAGAACTGCAGAGCGGGACGAGCGTGGCCCCAAACGGCACCTCCGAAGAACGCAACATGCCTGACGGACATCTCGATTCTTGACTGACGCTGGGAGTGGAAAAAGTGAGGAATATGAGTGTAAGAGTTAGCGAAGTGCGAAGGGGGTGGGAGGGTTCTGCGATGGAGGTCAGTGAAATATGAGAGGTGAACTGGGCTATATGGAGTATGGACTGAGGCCCACGTTATATATGCCTCCAGCAGCGGTAGGTGAATTTGTCTACCATGCTCCATGCTGCTATACGCCCCATGCTTCACGCTTCACGGGCCCACGCTCCTGTACGGGACATCACAAAGGCCGCCGCTGCCTGGCTAAGAGAAGGCAAGCATTTTTTTCCTGGCATCAGATGTCAGATTGCACTACTCCCGTCGGCTGGTTGGGTCCGCACTGCCAAGGTCGTCGTATCGTCGTACTAGAGATGGGTCGATAGACTTAAGGTAGGCGCTGTTGCTCGGTATCAAATAATCATCGCTCTGTGAACTGTGAACGCGCACGACGACCTCTACTACATACTTCTTCTGCATAGTACATACCTCGGTCCTCGGTCTACGAACGCACGAACCATCATCTATACGTTTCTTCCTTGTGCCTTGTGGTACATTGTCGCGGGACCGCGGTGAGGAAGAGCTAGCTGATCCCATCTACCGTCGGTCATTCCTAAATTGAGACGGAAGGAAGGGCCCGGTAAGCAGGGCGCTGTTGGAACTAGTCCGGTCAAACTGGCCCGCCTGCCTGAGGATGCGCTGAAGTCAGATAAGTCAGTAGTAGACGGTCCGGGGAGACAATCGCCCTTGTTGAAGTATTGAGTTCAGTGAGTGAACCCAGGAAGTAGGAAGGACTGGTCAAAAGCAGATGCAGCAGTTCCATGTTCGAGGCCAACTTTGCAGCACCATAGCTACCCTTCAATTGCTCAGAAAGACCTCAAATCAGGCGGGGGGAGAGCAGCAGGAGCGCACGGACGAGAATGCCGCGGTGCTCACCAAAGATGGGTGGATGGTGTTGGGGATGGTGGTCTCGGAGGTGACGATGAGGCGGGAGGGTAGTGAGGACAATATGCGCTGAGAGGGAGTGGGTGTTTAGGAATAGGAAAAAGAAACAAAACAAAAGACAAAAAGTATAGCTTTGCCTCGTCTCGATCGAGGGACCCTTGGGTTATGAGCCCAATACTCTATCCACTGAGCTACAAAGCTCATAGAGAAAAGAAAGAGCAAAACTTTTATATGAACGCGTCAAGTCACAAAATCACGTGCATCGAATGCGCATCGCAAATGTCGGCGTCTTCGATGTGTCGGCGGATAGAGTTTCAGAAAAACGCTCCGGAAAGCTGGCAGGAAGAAGTGCATCTGGAAAAGGCCCCGAATGCCTCTTCCCAAGCTGAACTACTGCCTCCTTGAACCTCCTCTCCCCCTCCTCTTCGCCTCTCTCTCTCCCTGTAAGAGGAGACTTGGCGCGCGACTTGATTGAAAGAGAGTGGGATTCTGCTGTGATTGCGGAGGGTTCAGAATGAGAAGCTCTCGGCGACTGACTGTGTATGGCAGATGATGAGATGGGGAATTGATCTGCAGTAACATATAAAAGCAAGGGCGTTTCTCTGCCTGACCTCTTCCCTCTTTCCCCCCAGCATCCCCCTCCAGATCCTCTCCTTCTTATTCTACATCCCTCCATTACTCCTTCCATCATGCAGCGCTTCGCATCCATCGCCGTCCTGCTCGCCACAGCTGCCACGCTTGTCAACGCTCACTTCACCCTCGACTCACCCCCATCATTCGGGTATGTCTTTCTCTTTCTCATCTCTTTGTTTTTGGAGAGTGTGATCAAGCTCACAGTTCTTCTCTCTCTGCACTCCTCTTCGATTTTCAGCTTCGACGAGGAGAAGGAGGGTCAGGTCAGTCATTCCTCCCAAGTATTCATATTGAGGAGTCCCACTCTCTAACGAAAGGAAAGTCCCATCTCATATATTTGCACAGGTTCCCTGCGGCGGCTACACCATCGAAGGAGCCACCCGCTCGCCCTGGTACTACAAGAACGGTCCCATCCAGCTCGACTCGGTGAGTGTCCTTTTCTCTCGCGTTCGATCATCGGGATCTATCACTAACCTTCGCAAATCCCAATCCGAATCTATAGCACCACGACACCGCGACGGTCAACATCCGCATCTCATATGCCGACAACCCAACTTCGGCCACTGACTTCACCGCCCTTCCCGCTCTCAAGGAGAACCTCGCCCTGAAAGGCCAAGGTGAGTCCAATCCGCCCCTTCCTGGCCCCATTCAAAGACCTGACGACCCCAACCCTGTCCCTCTGCTACCCCCCTTTAAAAAGGCGAATTCTGCTTCCACGCCGACGCCTCCAAATCAACCCCAGCCAACAGCCCCGCCCCAGCCGCAGGAACGAACGCAACGCTCCTCATCGAATTCATCTCCACGGTCCATGGAGCCCTCTACCAATGTGCCGCAGTCACCTTCGTAGACTCGGCCGAGGCAGGGGTGGGGAATGCGTTGAGTTGCACGGATTCGTTGACTGCGGTCGCTTCTGATGGGCATGACCATGATGATGAGGATGGGAAGACTAGCACGGGTATGGCTGCGCCTACGGGTGCGGCTTCGACCACTGGCGCTACTGCTCCTGCTGGTACCTCCTCCACTACCACGGCCGCTCCTGCTGCTGGTGCGACCGGCGCGGCTGTCCGTCACGTCCAGACGGGCACGATCCTCTCCCTCGCCGCCGCTGCCGCAGCTATCGGTCTGGCCGCCTTCCTCTGATTTCCTTCTTGGGTCGATGACAACGTCAGCCCATACACAAGGCACTCAGAACTTTGTAGCTTAACGAAGCCATATCACAGGGCTCACGAACTTTCCTCAATTGTCACGCGCGTAGAGATTCTCTCTCTCTCTCTTTCACACACACTCGCAGACGCCGTTTGAGTCTGGAAGGAAAGCGACCTTTGTTTTTCGTTCATCAGATGGGGGCGACTCGTTGTTACAGAAGAAAAGAGGGGGTGGAGAGGCGAGGAAAAGCAGCGATACAGAACACAAAGGGAGATCTCTCTTTCGCATTGAGAATTTTGAGTCGTGCGTTTCTTTTTGTTTCTTGCTGTTGACGTGTGGTGTGCGTAACGTGAAGGCGTGAGAGGGGTCGGGGTGGGGATATACGAGTTGCGTGGGGGAGAAAAAAACGCGGTTCAAGCATCGCATTTAAGCAGCCGTTGGGCAGGCCGCGGCGAGGTGATCGCTACCACCGCAGTTCTGATCGATAAAAAGGAAGAGAAGATAATTCAGTCACAACCCTCCCAAAACCCGAAAGGAAAAAGAAAACTCACGTAGCAAGACCGCCCCTGAGCAGGCTGACCACACTCCTTACTGATATGTCCAAAGCTACCACAGTTGTAGCACTTCACACCTCCACCGCCTCGGGCACCACCACCGGGGGCACCACCAGCAGCGTTGGGTGCACTGGCACAGTCACGGGCGAGGTGGCCGACACCGCCGCAGTTGTAGCACTTGCCACCGGGCCCACCGGCGCGGGCTCCTCCGGCACCACCAGCGCCGGCTTGGAAGCCGCCTGCGGTTGGGCAGGCGCGGGCGATGTGGCCGGCTGAGAGAGGGGACGAGGGGTTGGGAGGATGGATGTCAGTTATGACGCGTTCCGAAAGTGGATGGGGGTTGATGGAATAGACTTACTCTGTCCGCACTGTTGATTGGAGAGCGTTGGGTGGTGCCAGAGGAAAGGGACAGAGGAAAGAAGGAATCGTTAGTATATGTCAATGAGATGCATACATGCGCGTCTGAAGAGAAAACGCACCTTGTAGCACTCTCCACCAGCCTGGCCGTACGAGGCCTGAGCAGGGGCACTGTCAGGGCAGTCACGCGACTACACACAAACCAGACAGACCCAGTTTAGTCAAGAACATCTCTCGTCAAAATCGAAAGTGGATCAATCAATCAATCTCACCAAGTGGCCAACCTGCTGGCATCGGTAGCACGACTTGGGGGCGGTCTCGTTGGAGCAGGCGGAACTGACGTGGCCGGTCTGACCGCAGTTGTAGCAGGTCGGGTTGCCGGCGGAGGGGCAGGCGGAGGCGATGTGCCCGGCTGTTTTGGTCAAGTCGAAGTGGGGTGGTGTCGTGTGACCGGTCGGGGGTGAAGGTGGGGAGGGAGGGGTGTCGTGTGCCACCCGGTCGAGACGAGAGGAAGATGGCGACACGTCGGAAGGAGAGGGTGAACCGATTGACAGGTACAGATAGAGAACATTTGTTTGCATTCACGTCAAAGAGAGGTTTGCGTGGCGAGAAGGGAGGAAAAACAAGGGGGGTATAGTATTCGTCAGCTCATCAACAGCTCTTTCTACGCTCCTCTTCGAGCACACCACGACAACATCACCAGAAGAATAAATAAGAGGCCCCGATCATCTTCTTCGGGGCCGCGCCTGATAGGGAAGGGGGGGGGGGGGGGGGGCAAGACAGTTCGCATCAAGTTCGCTTCATAGCCTGCGCAGGACCCAACCAAGCCGTCCGTCCGAGGAGGTAGGTGCAGGCTGAGGAGGATCCTGTCGCAGTCTATGGGCGAATCGATGTCACTGTCGGAGGGGAGAGGAAGGGAGAGAGGGGCAAGATGGGAGAAGGATGGAAGAAAGAGAGTGATACTAACGGTTACCGCAGCTGGAGGGGAGATGGCAGAAGGAACGCAAATCAGCAAGTGGATCCTTGGAAAACGAAGCAGCTGAAGCTGAAATAAACTCACTTGTAGCATCCACGTCCAGCCATTGTGTGTGTCTTTATGTATGTGTAGTTAGGAAGAGGTCTGTGTGAGAGAGAGAGAGAGAATGCTGAGTGTGAAGAGAGATGATGGCGGCAAGAAGAGAAGAAGCAGCGGAAGAAATTTCCAAACAGCGACCACCCGGCATTTCTCTCCGGCATTCCATATTTCCGGCCCGTACATCCGGGGGAATTTCGTCCGGGGGTGGGCACGGCTCTCACTCACTCACTCACTCACTCAGCTCGCTCGCTCCCACTCCCATACACTCTCAAAGGGTCGACTGACTTCCTCACAAGATGTTCCCTCCCACACGCGCGCAGAGAAGATCGAAAGCGCAGCCCTCACATCGTCGTCCCAGAAGCGCAGCAGCCTTCACAACACGCACTCTCGCCCTCGCAGCTCTCCTCGCAACTGCCTTCCTCCCAAACCCAACAGCAGCTCTCTTCGGCTTCGGCTCTAAAAGGTTCCAATACGAGGGTCTCATCAATGCGGGAAATTTAGGGCTCGAGGGTGTTGGGGGCGATGGCGAGGTCGTTGCTCTCAGTCATGTCAATGCTGATCATTTGTGAGTTCTGGCTTATTTTGTGCGCGGGAAGGGTTGGAAACTTACACTGAACAATTCCTTGCTACAGCGTCGATGCCTTCGTTCTCAGTCCGGATCGGACTAGGGTCGATGTATACCTCTGGGACCATGGTAAGCCCCCTCCCCACCTTCGCATACATGTCTTCCTGCGCGCTCCTAAGGAACTGAAGAAGCGCGCTTCCCTCCTTGGCCCCACCCTCAGCCGCATTCGCCTTCCACTCCAACCCAGCATCCTCCATCAACGCACCCTCAGGACAGACCATCGTCAACGTCGTACCCGCCGACTTCGACTATGACGGCAGACTTGATCTCATGCTTATGACACAGGCCAAATCTGCTTCTAGAGTGGAGGATGAACTGCGATTGGGGCTGTACCTGGGACAAGCTGCCGGAGGGTTCTCATCAACACCTATCGAAGTCGACTCGTCCACCTTGGCACAACCGCTCATGCTCGACGCGTCTGGCGATATGCGCACTGACTTCCTCGCACACCCTTTCTCAGCATCGTCCTCAAGCTCTTCTTCCTTCGGCTCGTTGGCGAAGGGTAAGCTTGAGCCGCTTCAGATCTGGCGTAACAACTTTACCAGTCCCAGTCGGTATTTTCCCGGCTCGCAAGGATTTGTAAAGTGCGTATAGGATAGGAGGGGGTAGCTACCGTAAGGTGCAAACAGTCTGCTTACCATCCTTATTCCTTTTCTTGCGTGTATCAGACAAGATCTACCCTTCTATGACAAGGCTGGCAAGTCTACGCCTAGTACCTGCCAACTCGCACACCCGCATTCATCCGCCTTTGTAGACTTGAACGGGGACTGTCTTGCCGGTGAGTGCAAAGTGTTGCTCACTGCGATCTTGCTCGATCAAAGAGCTGACTGTCGAAGCATGCTTCCTCTGTGACTATAGACCTCTTCCTCGTTTGCCAATCACCCTCCTCCTCATCCGGACTGACATACGAGATCTGGATTGCAACAAACGAAGTCCCCTCCTCCTCCCACTCAACTTCATCATCCCTCACCTCAGGATACGTCCTCTCCCACTCAGGAGATCTCCCTGCAGGCTCAGGCGCACTCTCCTTCGCCGACATGGACCGCGATGGGACGATCGATGTCGTATTTCCTTCGTGCGAGTCTGGGTCCGGTGGGGAATGTCATATCAACGTCGCGTACAATCGACAAATACCGCTCTGTGTGCCTGAGAAGGAAGGGTTGTTGGGTGGGTTGGGGGTCGGGGGTGGACAGAGAGTCATGATGGGTGGTGGTGGTGTCTCTCCGTCTGTTTCTGGTAGAGCAGGGGAGGACGGCGACGCTGGTTCGAGGAGGACATGTCGACAGCCGGGTGATCTGTGTACGGCGGATCCTTCGTTCCAGTTCAACTTCTCTCTCGATTTGGGGAATAAGGATTTCTTGCGGATCCCGGTTAGCGAGTTGTTGCGCAGTCATTTGGCGGACAATGGTCGACCGCGGATCTTACTCTCTGATCCTCATCCGCCTTCTTCGTCGGCTTCGGCCGGGGGTGCGGGTGCAGCCACGCCTCTCCCTCTCCATCTTGGCGACTTCAATAAGGATGGCTATCCGGATATCTTGCTCCTCACGTCCGGATCGGGTCTACGCATGGGGGGAAGTGCGAGCTCGTCCAAGGCTTCGTCTGACAGTGAGGGCCGAGTTTGGCTGTTGCAGAATGTCAGGGCGTTTGATGCGAGTTCTACGAGGGCTTTCGCTGTTGTTGAAGAAGGTGCGGAGGTGTTGAGGGACGTGAGGGATGCGAGGGCGGCTAGCTGGATGGACGTTGATGAGGATGTGAGTTTCTCGAAAGAGGAGTGCGGATATGTTATGCGCTCGTGCTGATGAGTTCATTCACTTTCACTCTAGGGCACGTTGGACATCCTGCTGCAGAGGACTGGTGCCGATAATGGAGGGAAGGGATCGAAGGTTACGTTCATCCAGAATAATTTCTTCCATGATGCCTTCTTCCTCAAAGCCTTGACGCTCAATGGAGCGTGCCAGGGCTTTTGCACTCCGGAGGGACAAGAACGGTTTAAGGTGAGTAGTGCTTCATGTTCATGCTTGAGCTTCTCGTTATGTGTCTTACTGTTCTGGTCTTTGTTCGATGTAGCCATGGGGCAACAACTACGGCGGGGCCTCGTACAAGTTCACCGTGCTTGACACTAATGGACAAAGAAAAGCCCAGCATGGTGAGTTGTTTATGATCTCTGGCTCTCTTCTCGTCAACTCACGAGCTCATAACATCATTGGCTCGGGAAAACATCGCAGTCGGACAGCTCCCACAGACAGGCTACCGAAGTCTCTTGACGCCATACTCCTACTTCGGACTGGGCCGGACGAACAACTACGTGGAGTCTCTCTTCGTCGGATCCACCCGTCGTCGGATCCCTTCCGCCCCCAACAAGCCGGTCGAGCCGCACTACCTCGTGATGGAAGGAGTTGTGCCGAACTCGGAAGTCCTGATCAGTCCGTGGGAGGAGCAAGTCGAGCGACAGCCCCCCTCTTCTTCTTCTGGGGGAGGGGGCAGTCCGGATGTGGGGCCTTGGATGGCTGCGGGTGGGGCGAGCACGTCGACGTGGAGACGGGAACTGTTCTTACAGCCTGGCGATTGGATTCCTTGGGTTACGATTGTTTTGGTCACTGTGGTCTTGATGTTGGGGGCGATTGTGTTTGTGTTGCATTTGCAGGAGAAGGTGAGTTCTTTTCTCTCTCTCTGGTTTTAGGTCCAGGCGGACGGGGCTGAAGGACGGAATGCTGACTCTTTATTTCTCCTCTCACAGCGCGAGGACGAGCGGGAGAGGAAAAGAGCGGTGCACGAGATCAACTTTGCTGCTTTATAAACGCTTGTGTATATCCTCTTCTCAGCCTCTTCAATCAACTTTGTACAGCATTGCTCAGGACTACTGCACACGGTGATCCCGTTATCCCATCCCCTTCAGGAGTGCATCGCTGCTCATCACACGGGGTCCGACGCGAGTCGCCCTCGAGAGAGAATTCTTCTGCATTATTTCTACAGCAGGCGAACTGAGCAAAGCAAGTCTTCAAATTTCTGGTGATTTGACGCAAAACAAGATTCAAGGCGCAGCAGACATCTGCGCGCATCTAGCACGGCACTCTTTTTAGTGCTGGGGTGGGAGCTTTTTATGTACTTCTACCCTCCCTTTTCTCCCCTCCGATTCATTCCCTCACATGTCCTCGTACGGCTGGGGAGCTCGACCGCCCCCACGCGCTGGTCCCCATCTCGACTCGGCAGGACCTCGAGGTCCCTGCTGCTGCTGCTGCTGCTGCTGTTGAGGCGACACGGGAGCTTGACCCATCGACCCACCACCGAGAGAAGTGGAATTCGAGTCCATCCCCATAGGCGGCAGACCCCGATTGCTATTGTTGTTAAAGCCAAACCTTCCCACTCCTCCTCCTCCTCCTCCGCCTCCAGGCGGACCTCCACCACCAGAGAATCGAGGTCGGCCCCCCGGCGGTCCACCAGGCTGGAATCCACCCCTCCGTCCAAACCCACCAGGTCCACCACTACCTCCGCCGCCGGGAGGTCCACCCGGCCCACCCATCCGATCACGGAACGGTCGACGTTGAAAGCCTGTAGCTTCGGCGGGGTTGAAGGCCCAATTGGAAGCGGGAGGCGCATCAGAGGACGAATGTGTCTGTCCATGTCCTTGTCCATGGCCCTGTCCTTGACCGTGGTAACCATGTCCGTGTCCGGAATGCAGGTCGGCACCACCTCCCCCACCTCCTCCCCCTGGACCTCCACCTCCACCTCCACTCTGTGAGACCCAATTGCTGTAAGGCAACGAGCTCGAAGCAGACGGGTTGTTCGGGGCCGAGAACGTCGGCGGGGGCGGAGGAAGGGGCGGAGGAGCCCCAGGAGGCGGAGGTCGGACTCCTGCCGCTCCCAAGCCAGGTGGAAGTCCAGGAGGTCCAACTCCAGGAACGTTCGACCTCCGCGGCGGACCATACGCATTGATCATCGGACCCCCAGCTCCAACAGCGCCTGACGGACCGACTACACCAACAGGACCCATCCCAACCCCAGACGGACCCTGAGAGCCCTGGCCCACCCCAGGCCCAACCGGTCCTCCACCACCACCTCCCATAGGAAGCGTCATCCTCGCCGAAGGAGCTCCATAAACCGGCGCAGCTCCAGGTCCATAGCCAGGTGGAAGGCCCATCGTAGGCCGAGCGGGCAAAGTACCCCTGGGCCCAGCACCATTCGCGCGATTCATCCCACCAACACCGACACCCATCCCATGTCCATGTCCATGCAGATGTCCATGCGAATGCTGATGAGTCATATGCGGCCGTCCGTGGTGCATCCCGCCTCCATGCTGCTGTTGATGCGCGTGAGGATGGGCTCCGTGTGGGTGTCCATGGTTGTTGTAACCCATACCCATCATTCCCTGTGGTCCTCCCAGCGCCTTCTGCTGCTGCTCCATCAAAGCCAACTGCTTCGCCTCCCGCTTCGCACGATCCATCTCCTTCGAAGGTTCGTACTTTGGCAATCTGAGAGACAGAAACCCACGTGATCAGAGAAAGGAACACTAACTCAGCGTTCGCGCGCATTTGTTCGGGGACTCACTTCTTGGGATCGGCAGGGTAAGGCCGAGTCCAGAACCAAGGATGCGCAAGCGCCTCGCGAGCAGAGATCCGCTTCTTCGGATCAAGCTGAAGCATCTGCTGTAGCAAGTGCAACATCTGATGGTCACTGTGCAAGAGCGGGGAGGAGCGCAAGTGAAAGGGTGGAAATCCAACCAGAGGTCAGCCTCACCCTTGCTTCAAACGAGCTTGAAGAGGGGGAGGGAAAAGGGAGGAGATCCCCATGTGACCACAAAGTCAATCAAAAACTCACCAGTCAAGCCCATGCCCCCAAAAGAAATGCTGAAGCGTAGAATTAGCCTCACTAGCAAACTCCTTCTGCCCCACCGTCTTGCCTCCAAAGTCAGGTCGGCCCGAAGGGTCCGCATCCCTCACCCCGGTCAGGTTCCACCAATCCGGATAGTTCGTCCGCGTAGGTGGACCCACAGCATTGACGATCAGCTGCATCTGGTTGATCTCCGACGAGCCTTTGAACATGGGTCGTTTGAGGTACATCTCGCCCAGGATGCATCTGTGGAGGGAGGGGGATAATATGTTTCAGCCCTCGAGGCTAAAGGAAGGGAGCGGGAGGGGGAGGGAGGAAGCACTCACCCAAGCCCCCACATATCCACCGCCGGCCCATAATTCTTCATACCCGCCAAAAGCTCAGGTGGGCGATACCACCTCGTAACAACCATGCCCGTATAATCCGTCCGACTCGACCCATGCGCTTTCCCTTTGCCCTTCCAAGCCGGCCTCTGGTCATTATCAACATCGTCGATCGCCTTGTTGTTGGTACCGCCGTAGCGGGACGAGGAAGCTGCGTTGAGGTCGTCCTCCGTCTTGGAGCGGGAATTGAAATTTTCGCTGTACAGGTTCGAATCTGTGAACGGCCGTGCGAGACCGAAATCGGCGATTTGGAGGGATCCCTCGTTGTTGATGAGCAAATTGGCTGCTTTCATATCTCGATGCAAGATGCGATTCTAAAAGGAGACAGAAGGGGGGGCATATTTAGTTGGGTGACCAGGTCCTGGGTAGGGAGTGGAGGGTGGAAAGGAACACTCACCTTGTGAAGGTATAAGGTTCCCTCGAGGAGCTGCTTCATGTAGAGCTTGATCTGACTGGGAGGTAGCTTTGAGATTTGCTGATTCTCCAGCAAGCCGTTGAGGTCGTGGTCCATGTATGGTTCGACCATGTAGATCGTCCCACGCGCAGCCCCACCACTGTACCCAGTCCCCGAGGGAGCCGAGCTCGACCCGGCCTCCTTGTCGCGCAGGTAGGTGGCAGGGTCGATCCCCCGCTCGATGAGACTCCGAATCTCGTTATGCAGCAGTGCTGGTGGTTCATAGACGATGTCGATGACAGGGATGACGGCGGAGTGCCGAAGGATCTTGAGAAGCTTGATCTCTCGAATTGTGGTGATGGGAATGCCATCCTTCTCCTCGTGTACGACGACCTTCTTGAGCGCGACGTCCCGATCATTGCGCTTGTCGCGTCCGCGTTGGACCACACCAAAGGTACCTTGACCCAGACGTTCAGAAAGCTCGTAGTCGGAAGAAGCTGAGCATCCGACCCACTTGATTTGATCAGATTTTCCCTTTCGTTCCTCACGACTGCGCTTGGCTGCTGCCTGCAGAGCAAAGAATCGATGTCCTCCGTTGTAAAGCGCAGACTGCTCGGAGCGCAGTCGAGGCAGAGGCTTGAGTGTGTTGAAAACTGCTGCGCGCTCCAATTTCGCCTTAGCTGGATCGGATGAGATAGGTAGGCCGATTTCGGGGTCGAATTGCGATGCGCGCGAAGGACCCAGAGCTCCGTTGATGGAAGTTGAGCGGGACAGAGCTGACTGGTGTGCGGATCCACCACTTCCGCCGGCGCCTGCGCCTCCTCCTCCTCCGTACGCCGACCAGCGCGCATTGTTACCGTCCGTACCCATCGCATGCGCATGAGTGGAGCGCTCCTGCTTCAAGGCGGCGAGATACTGACTGGACTTGGCTCCGCCCGCAACTCCCATGATTGTTGAGCCTCCCTTGATGGAGGAAGGTGCAGGCGATTGACCGATGGCAGGATGGAGAGGGGCGCCTGGTCTTGTCTCAAAAGCAGGTGCGTCGGGCATGACTGTGTCGATGCTATTTGCGGAGCTGTAGAGATCTGCCGGGGTGGGATCCATCTCCATCTGATCGGCGGCGGCGGCGGCAGCGGCATCATAGCGTGGTAGCTTTGTTGCTGTTGCTCCGGGAAGATCGTATGGACTTGCTGGTCTCTTTGATGTTGCTGGCATGAGGGCGGGTGGTGGAGCTGTGGGCGGTGCTCCTGGGGTATTTGATGATGGATGCGACATGGTTGAGTTTCTATGGTGGGATGCTTGCTGAGAGTGGATGAGGATCTTCCCGGAATTCCAGCTTCGAAGTTGCTTGTGCGTGTTCCTCTTCTCCCTCCTCTCCTTCGCTCGCTCAAAGTCGATGCCGCAGCGGGCCGTCCAGCAAGCGTCGCCCCGAGCAGATGGAGCAGTCTGCGCGTGTGAGAGAGAGAAGGCGAAGACTGAGTGAGTGAGTGTCGAGAGAGTGAGGAGTGAGTGAGTGGATGATGGTCGTGCGAATGATGGATGAGCATCTCGCCGCCTGCCATCGGAAGTCGAGTCCTTTCATAATGTAAGCTGACTCTCTTTTAAAAGGGCTTCCCATAGAAAACAAAAGATCAGGACGACTTCCATCTCTCTCTGCTTTGCTCTCTGCTTGTCTAGTTGATCTCTTCTCCCTCCCATCTCTTCTGTTTGTTCTGTGTAGAAGCCAGGAAGAATGCCGCCTCGAAAGTCATCCGCATCAGTGGCATCCTCCTCCTCTACCATGTCAAAGCCAAAGACAGCAGCGAGCTCCTCGCCAGCTTCAGCAAAGAAGAAAGGTGCACGAGCTTCCAATGCATCTGCCTCTTCCTCCAAAGCTCGCTCCTCAACAGCCGCAAGCAGTCGCACTTCAAATGGTCGAGCAAAGCAAACTCCCATTTACATCGATGACTCCGACGAAGATCAAGATGAATCCGAAGGGGCAGAAGACAGTGCTGACGACTTCAAGGATGCAGACGAGGATGCGGAGGAAGATCCAGAAGAAGAAGAAGAAGAAGAAGAAGAAGAAGAGAATGATGGAGACGACTATGCCTCATCCAAGAAGAAGGGCAAGACAACTCCCATCAAGCGCAAAGCAACAGCCTCACCCGCATCAAACAGCAAGAAACGCAAGACAACCAAGGAAAAGGACGACGACGACGATGATGATGATGACTTCGATGAGGACGACGACGACGAGCCAGTCCGAAAATCATACGGCTTCGTCAAAGCTGGCATCGGCGCACCTACCACCGGTCATGTACCACCCAATCAGATCAGTCCACATCTGTTCAACTTGTTACGCGACTTGAAGGACCCGGAGAAGAACGATCGGGACTGGTTCAAAGCTCGCGATAAGCTGTGGAGGGTGAGCTCAGCATCAATCTTATGCTTGGGAGGCAAATCGCTGAATGCATTTCGTGCCTTGTAAACAGTACTGCGAGAAGACGTGGTTGGACTTTGTAGAGACGCTGACGGAGAGCATTATGGAGAAGGTGAGTATGTCCATGCTCTGACTTTAAGACAGACACTCATGTCTACATGCTTCATCAGGGCGACGACACCATCCCATTCTTGCCACCCAAGGACATCAACTACCGCATTTAGTGAGCCACCATCGCACCTTTCCTTGGACCTGGAACCTTTTATGCCCGCCTGTAGTGCTGAAAATCACTGTCTCTGCACTCCTCGATGGCCAGTCGAGATGTCCGATTCTCGCCCTCCAAAATTCCTTACAAGACCGAGGTACAAGCCACATTCACTCGGACAGGTCGGAAGGGCAACTGGGCTGGTTACCACGTCTCCATATCGCCTGATGGGAGAAGCTAGTGCGTAACTTTTGAGAGCCGTGTCGCAAGGTCCAAAGTTCCTGACATGTCTGGTCCCTTTCTCTCTCCAGTATCGCGGGGGGCAAGTGGAGTCCAAACAAGGAAGAACTCGGCAAGATTCGTCAGCACATCCTCGACAAGACTGCCTTGGGGAAGGAGCTTCAGCAAGTTGTCAGTGCAAAGGAATTTGTCAAGTTGTTTGGGGCGCCCGTCAAGAGTACGTCTGAGATCAAAGATGGTCAGCGTAGGAATCTGTGGGGGTTCAGTGATCAGCTCAAGGTGAGGCCTTTTCCCCAGATTGAATTCTTGTACATTATTGAACCCCTTTCGTCCATATTCTGATTCGCGTAATCCTTCATCCTTTCCAGATTGCACCCAAAATCACCGGCCTTCAGCCAGACCACCCGCAAATGCACTGGCTCCGACTCCGCTCCTTCATCGCCAGCCACTTCTTCAGCGACGACGAAGTACTCTCCCCGAAGTTCCAGGATCGGGTGTGTGAGGTTGTGAGGGTGATCAGGCCGTTGACGAGTGTGTTGAACCGAATGGTATTTGGGGAGGATGTCGATGGGCCTGTTGGTGGCGGGGAGGGAGAAGAGGAGGGTGCTGACGAAGATGAAGATTTGGAAGTGGAGGAGGACGATGACGAGGATGAGGATGTCGAGGATGAGGATGAGGACGAGGGTGAGGAGGGTTGAGTTGAGGCGAATCCCTGGGATGACTTGCCTGAACTACCGTGGTAATTCGCCAACTATACATACATGGCGTACCTCGACGCATCCCAGCGATAACCCCTTACGTATCGCAGAGCATCGCAGGCTGATAATGACAGACACGCTGCCTGAGTCTCCTCTCCCTTTCCCTCTGGACCTTGAGTGGGAGAGATGGTGTGCCGAATCGCCGAGTACTCAGATCTCAAACGCCGAAGCACTGACCACATCTTCCTGGAGCTCGCCATCATCGAGCTCGACACCGACAGCATCGACTAATCGAATACGCGGCAGAAGAGACGGAAGCTCATCCCAGGTTCAACGCTCGACGACCTTCTGATTCGCTGCACCGAAGATCCCCATTCTGCTGAGCCCCAGCGCATAAAAGGAAGATGTCGGACGACCACACGTTCCCAGTGATGATGGCGCCCGGGGACCCCTTCGACTGGGAGGCATACATGTGAGCTAGTCAAGAAGAAGCAGCGCTGTGAAGCATCAAAAAATCTGACTCTGAATCTACTTCCTCCGCTCTCTGCCGCTCATGCTTGCCTTCAGTGCCAACTACCAAGGTACGTGACTCACTCATAGCGCACAAGCAGGAAAGCTCAGAAGACGTAACTCTTTCCTGACCCACTCTCCCTCTCTTCATCGCAGGCCGAACAAAGATCCAAAGACTGATGTACATCGCATCTCGCTGTCCTCCTCTCCGCGTCTCCACAGCCGAAGCAGCAGCCGACCTCTACAGATCTCTCACAGCCGACGTATCCTCCTACCAACATGCGATGCTCATCCGAAACACCTTCCCTGATGCATCCCAATCGCTCTTACCGGCCGATCAGCGGGGACAGGTCGATTCGGGTTGGATCAAAGTGACGCAGGAGAGGGCGAGGGTTAAGATGGAGAGGTTGGAGTTGGAATTGAGGCAGTATACTAATAATTTGATTCGGGAGAGCATCCGGGTATGTCATTTTCAAGCCCGCCGAACCCTGGTCTGCAGCGTGTACTGACGAAGGACCTTTGCCTTATTGACACAGATGGCGCATAGGGACCTTGGGCAGCATGCGCGGTACTGCGGCGATTTGACGACTGCGTACAGCTGCTTCACCAAGACGCGGGATTACTGCACGACAAGCGAGGCCGTCATGGAGATGTGCTTGAACAGCATCGACGTAAGTCAATCACACTCCCAAAGCCAAAATCCAGAACTGTCTTCAGCGAGAAGGAGAGGCTTATGAATGTTTATTATACCAGATCTGCATCGAGCTCGGTCGCTGGTCCGACATCCTCACCTACGTCGGTAAAGCCGAATCACAACTTGACAGCTACAACCCACTCGCAGCAGGAGGGATGGCAGCCTCCAGTGCAGCCCGTTCCTCCCTCTCCTCCTCCTCCTCTTCCTCACGCTACACAGGAAACGTAGGCGGCGTCGCACCCCGAGGAGCCACTACGGCAGGCGGCGACGCGATTGGGGCCCTCTTCCGTGCTGGAATGCGCGGCGATGCGACTCATGCTACTGATGTCGGTGGTGGGTCGGGATCAGGGGGTGGTAGTGGTGGTGGTGGGACGGGTGGTGAGAAAGCAAAAGTGAAGAGGGAGATGGCTTTACTCGCCGCCCGACTGCGCGCAGCACATGCCCTTGCTCTTTTCCGCCTCGAACGGTTCCCGCAGGCCGCACGGGCGCTTTTGGATTGTGACGCAGGTGCGGCGGAGGCGTATACGGAGTTCATCTCGCCGGCGGACGTGGCGCTGTATGGGGTTCTGTGTTCGTTGGCTAGCTTTGATCGGGCGGAGTTGAAGTCGTTCGTTTTAGAGAGGAGCGGGTTTCAGTCCTTTTTGGAGTATGAGCCGCATGCGAGGGAGGTTTTGGAGAACTTTGCGGCGTGTCGGTATCAGAAGGTGTTGGATGTGTTGGAGAAGTGGAAGGTGAGTTTGTCCGAACCCATTTGCGCAGGATGTGCTTGTACCTCAGACTGATCCTGTTTCTCTCTCCGCTCAGACACGACACACGCTGGATATCCACCTCGCACCCGTCCTCGCCAAGCTGAAACGAACCATCATCCGCCGCGCAGTGTGCCAATTTGTCGAACCCTACGACAGCGTCCGTCTCGACCGCGTAGGCGAAGCGTTCGGATGGGACGTCTCCCAGACGCAGATGGTCCTTATCGAGCTCGTCAAGACGGGCGAGATCAAGGCGAGGATCGATACAGTTGGAGGGGTGCTTGAGGCGAATGTGGTTGATGAGCGTGCTGAGCTTTTCAATCGGGCGATCAAGGTTGGGTCGGAGCAGACGAATAAGGCGCGGAAGCTGATGTTTAGGATGAATTTGGTGCGGGAAGGGTGAGTAGTGACTGCGCGCGCTGTGCCATGCTATTTTGTGCGACTGTGGGTTTCTGACAATACGGTTCTCTCTCTCTTTCTTTTCCTCTCTTTTACAGCTTGATCGTGAAGGAGACCAAGGACGAGCCTCTCGATTTCGTATACTGAAGACGACGCAAATTTGAATCGAACCCCACCACCAATCTGTACGAATACACCTCCTCCCTTTGCAAGCATTCCCCTTATCCACACGTCTTCTCGAATAGCGCATTTACTCGCGTCGAGGTGCGCCACGACATAGGTTGCAGACAAGAAGCAAGCTGAGGATTCCGAGAGAATACATAACACAGCGGAATGAGAGATGATATATCTGACCATAGCGCGACAACTAACAAAGAGCATGCAAGACATTAAGGCATTTTTTCTTTCAAAGCTTCGACTCCCTCCCCCCAGCGGCAAGCCACTTCTTCATCTCCTCCTTCAACTCCCGCTTAACCACCTTCCCACTGGCGTTCTTCCCCAGCGGCTCCGTCCGGACCCAAACAACCTCCGGGATGGCGAACTTGGGTAGACCTTTGGCGCGGGCGATCTCCTGGATTGCCTTGGTGTCCAGGGTCGAGCCCGAGGACGAAGGGTGGGTCACGACGATCATTCCTACGCGTTCACCGAGGCGCTCGTCGGGGAGTCCTACTGCCGCACTGTATGTCGTAATCATTTTCATCAACGGCAGTAACCCCCGAGAGCATAAAATCACCAAGGAAGAAAATCTCCTTGCGCGCAGTATCCCAAGAAAACTCACCACTCCGAAACTCTCGCGTCCGAATAAATCGCCCCTTCCACACTCGAACAGCTGACGTTCTCACCGCCCCTGATAATCATGTCCTTGATCCGATCCATGATGTATATGTACCCGTTCGGCCCCCGTCGAGCGAGGTCACCCGTGCGGACATACCCGTCGGCCAGGAAGGTCTCGGCTGTTTCTTTGGGCCGGCGCCAGTAGCCTGTTGCGTTGCAAGGGCTACTGATCAGGAGCTGTGTGGAGATAGGAACCGTGAGAGGATGAGTTCAGAGCGAGGAAAAGGAAACGTGTTGTGGAAGGGGAAAGATGACTTACCTCGCCTGGTTGTCCGTCCGGGACGACGCGTCCGGTCTCGGGATCAATGATGCGGACCACAACTGAGGGGACTGGGTGACCAATCGTGGAAGGGTCCGCGATATATTCGTCCAAGAAGGCGCCCACTGTAAACACGAAAATTTGAAAAGCATCAGTGAAATCGTAGACTCTCAACGCGCCACTTTTCCCAGAGAGAAACAATATATTACTCACACACAATCGCGTTCGTCTCCGTCATTCCGTACCCAGTCGACGGTGAGAGTCCCCGCTTCTTCTTCTGCATCTCATCCGGAATCTCGTTTGCAGCCGACGCACCACCGTGCGTTGCAGACTCTAGCGAAACCAAGTCTCCCGGCTGAGCCAATTTGAGTATCTCCCTCACCATGAACCCAACGCCCGAGATCCCCTTGATGCCCTCCGTGCGAATGACCTCGAGGGCGCGTTGGGGACTGTAGGATGGTAGGAGGACGATCTTCCCACCGCGTAAGGAGATTGAGATCAGACCTGAGGAAAGACCTGTTACGTGGAAGAGGGGCGAGAGAGTGAGTATGGACGGGCAGAGATGTTCTTCCCATGCGTCCGCGTCGACAGGGGTAGGAGGAGCCTGACCGCGTCGAATGAACGCACGCGCGACGTGCACTCCAGCGACTCCGAGTGGGCCTAGTACTTGGCGATGTTTGGAGAGAACGCCTTTGGGGAGACCTGTGGTGCCGGAGGTGTACATGATCATGGCGTAGTCTTCCGGTGAGAGCTTGACGAGGGGTAAGTTCGGGTAGGTAGTAGCGCGCTGAGCGATATCATCCCAATCCGTGATCGTCAAACTCCCGCCGGCCGCCGTCGCTGCGTCCTCCCGAAGCCAATCCCGCTCAGATCGAGGGACGTACGTGTCGAGTTTCCAGGGAGAGACGACGATAGATTGCAACGACTTGCTATTCTTGACCAACTTTGCCAACCCACCTCCATCAGCCGAATCATGGATCCGATGCCACCTCTCCACATCGACAATCACAACCCTTGCGTCCGCATCCTGGATGCAGAAGTGTAGAGTGGGCGCTTCGGCAAAGGCGTTGATGGGGACGATGATGGCGCCGAGGATGTAGGCTGCGAAGACGGTCAGGGCGAAATGCGGGGTGTTCCGGGAGATGACTGCGATGCGATCGCCTTTCCGGACGCCGTATTCGATGCGGAGGGCGTTGGCGAGGTTGGTGGCTTGCTTGTAAGTGTCTGCGTAGGTCAGACGGACGTTGCCGTAGACGATGTGTGTCCGGCGGGAGTACGACTGCAAGAGGGAAAAGGAGATCAGAGAGATTTGCTCTGTGCGCGAATGAGGACGAAAACTCACCTGCATACTGCCCAATATGAGAGTGCGCAATGTCGTCCTCTGCGCCTCAAAGATGGGCTGAATGCGTCCATCGAGGAGTTCATACTGAATCTCGAGCGGACCGCCAGGCTTGGTAAGGAAAGCGTCGACTCTCTCGAGGGGCAGAAGATCATCCATCGGCTTTGCGTCTGAGTTGAGGGTCATGTTGGAAGGGTGTCGCGCAGGAGGTTCTTGCTTCTTCTTCTTCTCCGATGATTCACTTGCGGACGTTGCTTGGGGTGGGGGAGGGGATGAGGCTGCTGTTAGCTGTGCCCGAGATGGCAGCTTTGGAGAATCGTCGGCCATCTTGTCTGCTTCACGAATGCACAGGGAGGGGTGAGGGCTGTAAGCAGGAAGAAGGGTAAGACAGCAGATATAATGGATGTGGGAGGGAAGGAGGAAGAGGAAGTTGAGGAAGCGGGTTAGTCCTTAAATACACTTCTCCTCAGCACGACTTCCTCAGCTCTTCTCTGCGTCCGAGCACACAACCGCGCAAGGACGACGCTCGTAGTATAGCCGGCATGACAGCAGGGATGACGGAGAACAGCAGCAGCGGAAAAGAGTCTATAAGCGCACTTTGCGTCCTTCCGCTGGATTCTGGACGCTCGCTACTGCTGGACAACCTCATGCTTTTGGCCATATGCTCTGCACCACCGACAACCTCTCTCCTCTCTCCCTCTCCTAGCATGTAGGCAGGGGCTCAGCGTGTTTCGGCAGACTCGAGGCCACTTCTCATCGCTCATCGCCTGTCCTGCCCCGCCGCTACCACCCCCTCGTCCAAAGGTCGCCCATCGCCTGAGCAAACCCGCCTGCCCAGGGAACTCCTCCAACTTACGGAGATTCCCCACACAACTCAAATTCGGCAACTTCGGGCTGACCGAGCTCCGGGCTGTCCTGAGCCGAAAACACGGAAGTCGCGGCAAGGATCAGATGCTGTCCCACATGGCGAATGTCACCTAAAACGCGACCATGTTGAACGCGGGCCGCACGAGAGGTAGTGAGCTTGCGTTATTGCGTACGAGTAGAGTAAAAGATTGGTCATGAATTGGTGTATGTATACAGGTGAGCAGGCATGTGAGAGGCGAGAGCCCACAGGTTGATGTAGGTGCGACGTCGGAAGTCTTCTTCCTGCCCTGCTCGAGCTGTAGAGAAGCAGTTTGTGGACCACGTCCCTTCTGAATGACCTTGCGTGACTTGGGGGACGGGTCAGAGATCCGAAGTACAGCGTCGTCGGGTACGTTGATTTTATCTGCCCTTGCACGCCGTCGCAGCCCTTGCTGATTGCTCTGATTATTGCTGGTCAAGCGCCGGAACAGCGATCCGTCCTTGGGGCTCAGGATAGGCGGTAATGATGTGAAGGAGAGACGATACTGACCTTTTTCGTTCCAATCGTGACTCGGACGACCCATCGCAAGCTCTACAAGTGCTCACGCGGTCGTTCAGTGAGCGCCAGCGAGATCACTTGAGGCTTGATCAGTTGAGGCGTTCAGTATTGATGAGCTCCAGACTCATACTGGTCGGGCCTGGATGGTCCGATATGTCCGATATGGGCACATCCTTTCCTGGACTGTGCTGAGACTGTCGCCCCTCCACTTCGTGCCAACTCCCATCTTCTTTCCTGCTCGAGATCTTGAGGCTTTTGGGATCCGTTTGTGAGATATGATCGTGTGAGGGTATGTGGTATTCCTGTCTTGGCGACGGGGGAGATGGTCGATAATCGGCGTAGGTTCTCCTAGACAGACCAGCCTGATATTGCATGCATCGCATCAGTTTATCTTGAGGCGTCATATGGCATGCCGAGGAGAGGACTTGAAGCCTGGCGCACACGAAGCTGAGCGACGGGAAGGGTCTGAATGAGGAACTGAGGATGGCGATTGAGAGTGAAAAGAGAGGATTGGGAGAACAGCTGTTCAGCATGGAGAAGACGGAATTGAAGAGCATCAGCAATGACAACGAAGTCGGACAGCATCAAGGGAAGGGAGAAGATCAGCAATCCAAGCGTCAAGGTGAGGAGGCAGCGAATGGATCCAATCGTCAAGGGAGGTCGCCTGTAGAATGTCAGCATGTATACCGTCGTTCATCGTTACTCTCCACGATGTCTACTACATATCTGGGAAGGAGACATGAATGCGGTTCTCTCTGTGATATGAAGTTGTGGGTCGAGGTCATGCTGATGTGTGGAAAGTGGTGGAAGAGGTGATCAAACTTCTGCACGGTCGCATGAAGCAAGTCATCCATTCTTCCACGACCTCTCACTCCTCCAGCACACCCATCGGACATCACACACTCGCCGATTACATACTGGAGCCCGCGCAGAATCATCGTCACCTAGAAGTACTGTCAAGGCCCGCAACTGTACCCCCAACCGACTGGAGTGTCATCGTCCGAGTCCTTCTCTGGAAGCTCTCACATTCCCGTTTCCGCGCTTCCACCACAACGCACAGCACGCAAAGGCACCCAACCCCCTTCACCCCCAGCGTCTGAACACCCTCACGACCCGACCCAACCTCGCCGGATATGGAGACCTTCGTCTCACAGCCAGAATTCTTGTAAGTGGCCGTGTCGCTGTCTAGAGAACTGACGAAGATGCCGCGCACTGACTTTGATTCTGTTCTATGACACCTCCGGATTGGCCGCGCATCCAGTGAGAGCGAAGTAGGAGAGAGCATCATCTCGCGCACAGAAACGCTCGGTGAGTACATTTCAGCAGCACGCTCCTCTGTGTCTAGCACTGTATGCTGACCGCACCCCCTCCTTCTGCTCCCACGTCTGCCCCCCTGGCTCTACTCCTTCCCAGCTACCTTCCGCGAGCTCGGCCCCCCCGATCTCTGCCACTTCGTCAAAGTCACAACATCCAAATCCAGCGCCCGCGACATCGGATCCTACCACTACGTCTCCGGTGTCGACGCATCCTCCTCAGCCGCTTTGGCCGCATACATCAACAGTCTCACCTACGAACTCGACCAGAATCCGGGATTCTTCTCGAACAAATCGCAGTACAAGCTCAAATCAGGCGCATACTGCTGTTTCAATGCCTTCTCTCGGGTCGATGTGCGCGTCGTAGTGCGCATTCCTGGATCCGTCGATGCGTATGTTGTGGATCTGCGCGGGGAGAGGCATGAGTGCACTCCGGAGATTTGGCAGGAGGTTTATCTTTCTGCCTTGCTGCGATCGATTTTGTATGCGGATGATGCCAATTACCGACTCGCGGGATATCGCAAGCTGGATCCTATCGCCAGTCCAGAGGCCGAGCATCGTTTCCTGCAAGCGGCCGAAAACCTCTTCTTCAAAGGTGAGTGAAGTGTTTTACCCGCTCTCACATCGCATGTTTTGAGGAGCGCTCACATTTTTGAATCTCTCGCGCTCACTAGGTTGGCAACTCGGCTCTGATCCAGAGATCCAAGTAGCCACGGTCGTCTTCAACCACCTCACAAACGGCATCCTCAAATACTTCGGCGAATCCTTCCGGTACGAAATAGCAGTCAATCTCTTCGAAAAGCTCTACGCGCGCGAACCCGAAGTAGCCGCCCTCGTCGCCAAAGCCTACATCGGGATGAACGAAGAGCTCAAAGCCGTTCAGATCATGCATCATGCGATTGCTCAGTCTCGGTTGCCTACGGGTGCGACATTACCGCTGCCCCTGGGGGCACCGGGGGGTACGGGTCAGCCGTTGAGCTATGCGCTGCTTCATGTGCAGGCTGATTTCCTCTCTGGTAAAGGGAAGCAGGAGTGGGCACTAAAGCTTGCTAAGCAGGCTGTCAACTCGGCTCCGAGCGAGTTCGTCACTTGGGCAAAGCTCACTGAGCTCTACATTGACTTGGAGGAATGGGATTCTGTGAGTGATACGATGGTCTTCGGCATCTGACTGAGAGGCGGAAGCTGACACTGATCTCTGGACCTGTGTTGGATAGGCTCTGTTCACTTTGAACTCTTGCCCGATGTTCACCTACAATGAGCGAGATCTGCACCGCATGCCTACTCCGAGCAAAAGCCACTTGCCGATCAAGGGTTTCATCGCCGAAAGTGGACTCGTGAATGAAGAAAGCTCTCGAGACAACGAGGTAAGCAGCGTCATTTGAATTGGGAGCTACGAAAAGACAAGACATTGACACTCTCTAATTCTTCTTTCCAGGCCGATGTTGCACTCTTGCGTTTGCCTGCGCCAGCTTTGAGAGGCACATTTGCAAAAGCCTATGCCCTCTTGACCCGTCTTGTCAGCGCTATTGGATGGGACGAGCTCCTGAAATGCCGGTCTGCCGTGTTCGTGATGGAGGAGGAGTACAGGATGCAAAAGGCTGGTGGTCCCGGATCATCAGCCCAGGCTGGAGATGACGGAGACACGACGAACGGAGGAGCAGACGGCGATACAAGTGTTGTGAATGGCTCAGGCTCAAATGCGGCCAATCGCAAAGCGGTACCCGCCAAGCCCGATCCTGAGCAACAGCGACGCGAGCGTGAAGAAACTCGGACTCGGTATGAGAACGAGATGGAGGACAACGGAGTCGAGCCGGGCAGTCCGATCTCTTCGCCCGAATCTTCCGCTGCTGGATCTCCGCCGCTGGCTGGCCAGCGGTTCACGGGTGGCTCGTCATTGGTCAACACGAACTCGCAGACAAACTCGACTGTCGTCGGTGGGGACGGTGTTAGTTCTGTCAATGACAAGTTGACTCACCTGGGCATCTCCTCCTTAGGCGCGAACGGGTCGGCACAGAGCATACCTACCATCAAGATATCGACGGAGAGCGACCACGAGCGGGAGAAGCTTGAATTGGAGTCGTTCATGAAGGCCGAGGCTGAGGCGGCTGCTGCCAGGGAGGAGGAAGCTGCTGCTACTGCTAAAGAGGAGGAGGAGGCTGCGGCTGCGGCGAAAGCTGAGGGCGACGAGAGCGTTGCACAGGCAAAAGTGGAAATTGAAGCGCCTCCGTTGGAGAAGCCAGCTTTGGTCCAGGTCGAAGGTCGACATGAGCGAGTTGATTCTTCATCGGGTAGCGGGCCTGGGTTGAGTGGGCCTGCGGCGGGTGCTCCGCTCACTAGTGGATTGGCGGATGCCCAGGCGAGCGGGACGCAGGGTGCCGAGCAGATTCAGGCGCAGTTGCATCAGGACGTTACTGTTGCTGAGGGAGGACAGAGCGTTCAGCGTCAGGCCAGTGGGCAGGGTTCGTCTGCTGGGGCTGGTGGGCCTTCGGTTGGGTTGGCGTTTGCGAATAAGAGGCTGTGTGAGCGTTGGTTGGACAATCTTTTCATGGTGTTGTATGAGGTGAGTTTCTTCGGTCATCTTTTTCAGGTATTCTTTGGTTTGGTCAGAAAGGCTGACGATACTTTTTCCTGGGGGACTTTTTCTCCATTCAGGACTTGCGGGTGTACACTATCTGGCGAGCCGAAGTTGCGCACTACCGCGCCCAAAATCTCGCCTACCGCAAGACAGGTACCGAATGGGAGATCCTGGGCGAACTGGCCTTACGCCTTCACCACAGTGCCGAAGCTCGGGATGCGTTCCAGCGGTGTGTGGAGACCAAGTTCAGCGCGAAGGCGTTGTTGCGGTTATTGGAGATCTACACGGATGCGAAGGATGTGCAGCGGTCGCTTTGGACTGCGATTCGGTTGACTGCGTATCATCATCGGTGGTACATGGAGGGTTCGGTGAGTACTTTTTTGCGTTCGTAGCAGGTTTTGGGTTGCGATGCAGGCGTTGACCTTTGTTATGTTTTGGAACGTGGATAGTTCCCTGGCGCTGTCGCGCACAATCTCTTCAAGTTGATTCGGACGGAAGGATTGGCGAAGGTATCATACACGTTGGTGTCGATGTCACCGCCTCAGCCAATCCTCAAGCTGAGTGAGTTTCAGAGTTCGACGATTTGAAGTTGAGCTGCGAGGGAAAGTAGGATACTGATCGATTTTTACTCTCCCTTTCATTTTCCTCCTTCGCTCACTTCAGTGCAAAATGTGAGTTTGCAATGCCAACCCTTCCTGCTCTCTGCTGAACTTATCAGACTGACCCTGCAATGTTCCTATTCCACAGTACTTCGCCTACGCACAAACGTTCGGCGTCCCAGGATTCAACTTCTGAGTAGGCAGAAGAACGACAACAGCAACAACGAAAAAGGAGCACGACCATCGATTTCGCTTCCATTTACACGGGTCTTGCTTTGTCAACATCGACGAACGCGATCAAAATGTCCTCCCATACTCAACCCCCCAGTAGTTTCGATTTAGGCTGCTTCTTTTCACGTCCTGTATCCTTCTTGAAAATTTCACCTCTGCCCACTCTTCTCTCAGGCCCCATATCACTCGCGTCGAGACCTTTCAAGAAGCATGCAAGGACATGAGATATTCGATGACCTTCACGGGAAAACAGCAAGGCGAAGGGACAAAAGATGTTAGAGGATGGGAGAATTCAATGACGATGATCCGAACCTCAGAAGAAAGTGGGACGCGTAGGGAAAGTGCCCAGAAAGAACGATTAGCGAAGGAATGCGGAGAGTTTCCCAGCGGAAGAATGGGGGCGAAACGGAATCGAAGAGACGGTCGACATAGAGGACAGGGAGGGGAGACAACGCGCGTTTAGTAACTCCGTCCGAACATGGTCCACCGCTTGGCGTCCTTGTCGCAGTTGGGGCACTTCTTGCCGGTAATATCACCGAACTGTGCCTGGTCGAAAGGAATGCAGAGTGACTTGGCACCCATGGAAGGGGCGCGCTCGTCCTGTGCCTCGCCGTCTGTGCCGCTGTTCAGGAGAATTGGGTAAGAAAAAAAGAATGTCAGAGGTTCGAAGTCCGGGCATCAAAGGAGTAAAGGGGCACTCACGACCTCGCGCTTCGGTCCTTGATCTGGTCCTCGCACGCCACTGTCTCGCACCAGGGAATAATAACGTGACACTTCGCGTTCAACGTCGTCGTAAAGTCCTCCCACTTCTCGACAACCTTTCTTCGGCTCGCATACTCCTTCTCCGCCTTGCTGTACATATCATCGTGGATCTGATCGAGCAATTTCTGGATGTTCTCAGCCAGACTGCCGTCGTCGGCCACGGCAGCCTTGACACCGCTGTGTCGGATGGCGGTGAAGACTTGTTGCTTCTGCATGTCCTTGGGACCAATTTCGATCCGGATCGGGACACCGCGCAATTCCCAGTCGTTGAACTTGTATCCGGGACTGTAGTTGTCCCTGTCGTCGACCTTGGTGCGGATGGAAGCTCCCTTGAGGGTGGTAGAGACGCGATCGCATGCAGCCATGAGAGCTAGACGGTCCTCTTCCTTTGTCTTGACGGTGATGCCGCAGGGGACGATGACGACTTGGATCTGGGAGACACGAGGGGGCATGACGAGACCTCTGTCGTCGCCGTGGACCATGGTCATGACACCGATGGTACGCGTAGAGAGACCCCACGAGTTCTGCCACACAAACCGCTTCCCCTCAGGCTTTCCGCGCAACTCCTCAGGACAGTCCGGGTCCTCGACGGAGATGTTGAACATCTTGGAGAAGTTCTGACCGAGACAGTGGGATGTTCCACCCTGGATACCGCGTCCCGTGGTGGGGACGAAGCCTTCGACGGTGGTGGTGTAGTATCCACCTGCGAATTTCTCCTTTTCGGACTTCACACCGGGGACGACGGGGACGGCGAGGAGGTCGGTGTATACTTGGCGGTAGAGGTCGAGGATGTGCTTGACTTCCTTGTCTGCTTCTTCGAGGGTGAGGAAGGCGGTGTGGCCTTCTTGCCAGAGGAACTCGCGCGTTCGCAAAAATGGCTCTGTAGAAGCGATATGGAGAGATGGTCAATTATCGGAAACGAGGGGGATAAAGCAAGGCTGGAGAAAGACGCGTACGAGGATGCTTGAATTCCCACCGCACGACGCTGTTCCATTGGTTGAGCTTGAGGGGAAGATCACGGTGACTGCGGATCCACTTGGCGTAGTCTGTACCCAGTTGCGCAGAAAGGAGTCAGAATCGACGCTCTTTTTTGGTTGATGGACACGAATCAGAGAGACTCACATGGGTACATGACGGTTTCTGAAGTGGGGCGAATGGCGATGGGCTTTTCGAGCTCGGACTTGCCGCTAAAATGCACCAGCGGGAGGGAAGAAAGGGAAGTCAGCGCAGCGCCGAGTAATTCCAACGATCCAAGCAGAGAGAAATGCTCACGCGCGAGTGACCCATGCTACTTCTGGTGCGAAGCCTTCGATGTGGTCCTTCTCCTTCTCGAGGACGTCGGAGGAGACGAACATGGGGAAGTAGCAGTTCTCTACGCCAGCCTTCTTGATCTCGCCGTCGAAGAAGTCTGTGGGTTCAAACGCAGACGATGTGAGCGTGAGATTTCGCGTGCGCGCATGAAAAGCAAAAAAGAAGAACTCACTCTGAATGCTCTGCCAGACAAAGTATGACCATGGCTTGAGGATATAGCACCCGCTGACGTCGTAGTAGTCGAGCATGTCTCCCTTCTTGAGGACTTGCTGATACCATTCTGGGAAGTCGCCGTCCTTGTGAACGGTGATGCCGATGAGTTCAGCGTCTGCCTGTTTGGATGCTGTGGCTGCGGGAGTTGGGGCTGCCTTCTGCTTGGGTTCCTTTGGCTGCTTTGGTTGCTTGGGCTGTTTGGGCTCCTTCTTGGCTGGAGCGGCGGCTGGAGCAGCATCAGCAGCAGGAGCAGCAGCAGCAGCGTCAGGACCGGGAGCAGGAGCAGCGGGAGTAGAGTCTGCCATGACTGTGTCTGTGTAGAGAGTGAAGTGGTGATGGTCGCTGTGATGGTCTGTGAACTTCGCACTGTTGGAATTTCTGGCTGAGAAGAAAGGGAGAACCGAGTCACGCTACACCCCCGCACATATTGTCAGACTCAGAAACCCGTAATAGAGTCTCATTATAGTCTGCTTCTCTCGGCCGATACTATACAGCCCTTATTTTCGAATGAGACTCTGCCTATTACTAAAGTTGAGACTTCTGAGACTCTAGTTCTTGTGTTTTCCGCCCAGAGCCCAGATCGCCATGGCCTTGGATCAACACGACCTCGAGACCATTTGACGCGTTCCTTGCTTCCTTCCTTCTCTCCCACACTCACTCATAAACAACGCGTCTCTCCCACAACCTCGCGCAGACGCGTCTATCCTCAACACACGCGCATCTCCCACGCGCTCCTCGTCAGAACCAGGTCCCGGTACATCGACGCGTCCAGCAAGATTTCGGTTCAGCCCGACTGCTGGGGGACGACGGAACCTCAGAAGAAGACACTCCATCATTCGCAGGGGACTCAACCAACTGCAAAAGTGGATCCCCCTCTCTCCAAGAAGAGACTGAGAGAGGGTGAAAGACAGAGACACGTGTGCGCGGACGCTCTTCCTCAACAAACCCAGCGATGACCGCAAAAGGCGGCCTCAGCAGCGATGATCTACGCAGCGTCGTCCAGAACATAAACGCAGAACGCATCAAGGACTCAGAATGGGAGGCCGCCTTCGATCGTCACCTCAACAAGAACCGCTCCAAACGCGTCGCTCCCCTCTCCAAACGACTCGGCCTCAATTACTTCGAAACAGGGTCGGAAGAAGCCGCACTTGCATCTGCGTCCCAGGTAGATCCGCCGCCCGCACCGCTTCCCCTCCCTGTGTCGAAACCGATCCCAACCGGTCCCAGTCTTCTGCAGCGGCTAGGAAACTTGTCAAGTGTCTTGCCCACCAGAAACGGCAGTCTCGTTGAAAGAGCAGGTCTGACCGCGAATCCAGCTCTCGGAAATGAGGGCTCCTCTCGAGATCTCGAGCCTGCTCCCATTCCCACCTCGAAACACCACCCTTCTCTATCACCCTCACCTTCTGCGCCAGCTAAGCTCAGATCAAAGAGTCCGGCCAATCTCAATGGCAGAGTTCGTCGCACCAAATGGGATATGCCCGATCCCGCAGCGGCTACCGCAACAGCAGCGGCAATGGCAGCCATAGCCGCCATAGAGCCACCCCGGGACGCTACCCGGGCTCGTCGCGATTCTTGGGTAGCACCAACACGTCGGGCGCACCGCCCTGACGCAGAGGAAGGCGATGACGGTGACCATCACCGCAAGGCTAGCGGGGAACATCACCGTCATCACAACCACCACCGAAACTCATCACGGCCTCACGAGGACGGCGCTAGTAGTCGGCCCGTGTATAAGCCAAGAGACACCTGGGAAGCTTCCTCACGGGACCACCACGATCGTTCTCGCTGCGATACACATGTCCCTCCATCCCTTCTTGCATCAGATCCAAGTTTCCGTAGCAGAACCCCTCGCCATTCTCTGGAAGACGATAGAGAATCAGTCTCAAGCTCGCATTACTATTCCCATAAGAAGTCCTCTACCTATGGAGGTCCTCTCCCTAGTCCACCTCAGCACACCGCCAGTCTGGGCCCACCCCCTCCGTCCCTGCCTCCGCCACAACCACCACCACCATCGGAACCGCGCGGCTTCGCTCCCATACATATTCCACAACCATCAGAACAATCTGTAAATGGCTGGGGGCTCCTCCCTCCACCACCCGCCGAAGAGGAGAAGGAGGAAGAGCTCTTCCCGCTTCCTCACGAGCTTCCCTTCGATGCTGACGACAGGAATTATATCGCCTGGCCGCCGCCATCGGTAGCTGCCACTTTGGTAGGCACTTCAAACGCGGAGGGTAAAGGAAAGGAGCGCGAGGCGATTGTACGGTTTGCTCCTAGGCCTGGGACTGCTGCCGCCGCCGCGGCGGAAGCGGTACAGGTCA
Organism: Tilletia walkeri; assembly: GCA_009428295.1. Taxonomy (NCBI): domain Eukaryota; kingdom Fungi; phylum Basidiomycota; class Exobasidiomycetes; order Tilletiales; family Tilletiaceae; genus Tilletia; species Tilletia walkeri. Next base: position 53,352 of record RDSH01000099.1, read on the forward strand.
AGGATCCTCGTCTTAAGCTTGTGGCTGAGGGGAAATACGGCTTGCGAGGGCGGAGAAAGGTAGTCACCACTTTGAATGTCTTCAACTGGGAGGTCAGTTTCAATATGCGCATGAATGCGGTTTTTCGCGCAGGGAATTTGTCCGGGGCTCTTGTCTTACTGACGCGCCTGCATTCTTCTCCTCCTGATCCACAGAGAGATTCCAATTCCGTGGGGCCATTACCACCCACAGCTGTGGCTGTAGCCTGGCAAGACAACACCTGCCATTTCTCCGAAATTCTCAAATTCTTCCAGCCCTTTGGCAGGATCGAAGCAACAGAAGCCGAACTCGACAAGGACATTGGCACGCGCATGCCTTTCCTCTGGGTCAAGTTTGCGCACGACTTTGATACAAAGGGCCATATCAAGGCCGAAATCAACCCTGGTCGGACACCGCAGGATGCTATCAAGATTGTGCCGAAGGTTATCAAGGAGCTCGACGGGTTCCGGTTACCGGGCAAGGCCGATGTACGACTAAGCGTGCGAGCTGATGCAGAGCGCGTCAGATATCGCGCTGCGTACGAGGCAGAGCTGCAAAGACGACGCGCCGAGCGCGCTGGGCTGTCTGCGCCTGATCCTGCGAAGGCCGCTCACGCGCAAACTCCACTTCCCTCAGTGGGCGCGATGAGCAGTCCCTCGTTGGTCCGCGCAGATGGCGCAAACCATTCACCAGTCAGTACGCGCGATGAGCATGCGCACACGGCAAATGGCTGGTACGGAGCGGAAGGATCTGCTCGTCGTACCAATTCCTTCTCAAGACCTAAGGTGGAACATGGACACGGACCGCCAACAGCAGCTGCCCAATTGATGCAGAATGGGCCGGTACAGCAGCCACCGACAAGACCTGCGCGCTGGCGATTAAATGGCAATGCCTCTCTCGAGCCGAACAGTCGCGAATTTGCAGGCATACCGAAGGGGCCGAAGGCATCAAAGGCATCAAAGGCTCCGAGGTGGGACGAACCCTTTGAGGGTGAGGCGGATGGCTGGAAGACTGCGCATAGGCTCGGACGAAATGGGCCAGGACCAGGACCGGCCGCTGTTTCTGGGTCCAACAATACCAACCTGCCCACAGAGGAGATTATGCGCCGACTCGCCAATCTGGGGCGCTCCTACTTCCGCTGGCCCAAGGGTACTCGCAAGATACGTTTCAGCGAGCTCAAGGGCCTGTTCCATGGGAACGCCAATATCGACCTACTCGAGCAGGACGAGGGGTTCTTCTACTGCTGTTTGAAGTCGGAGCAGCTGACGATGCAGCATCATCGTACGCCTGTACGGTGCCTTCGAGGGCCAGAGTACATCACGCTGCAATTGTGTCCTCCGCTCGATGCGCGGCTCTATGGTGCTCCGCAGGAGGTGAGAGGGCATGAGAACAACGAGGTGGGCAATCAGATGGCGTTCCACCAGCTCACGGATGCGCTGGTGAACTCTGCGAAGCAGCATGCCAATCAGCAGCAGATGGAGGGTCTCTTGCGCCATCCTCATCAGACCGCACCGGCCGTGGACGCGATGGCCGTCCTTGCGAACAGTACGTCAATGCCCGCTGCTCCTACGCGTGGAGTTCCTCTGCCATCGATTCGGCGCCGAGAACATATCCCTGAGGCTGAACAGGATGAAGAGGATGTCTTGCCGCCTAGCAAGTTTCGGAAAGTGTCTGGACGAGCACGCGAATATCAGGAGTATCGGGGCTCGTCACTCGAGCCGCACGGTCGGGGCGGTGTTGTCAAAGGGTCGTCGCCGAGTCATCCGCTTGCACAGGCTACACCGACGGAGTCTACGCGTATGGGCGACTCGGATGACGATGACGATGTGGGTGGTATCAAGGATGACGATACCCAGACGACGGAGGAGATGGTGGAGGAGCGTTCTGGGGAGGATGAGAAGAAGCGGAATGGCGGAGCTGGTGGCATGAACGGTTCTGCGCCGCGGGGAGTCAAACGGGCCTTGAGACAGATCTTCTCGAGTGATGAAGAGGATGGAAACGCGGGCGGCGCGGCGGATGAAGATGGCGCGTCTGATTCCGCGGATGACGAGGATGATGATGTCTCCTCTGTGTCGAAGGCGCTCATGTCCTTCAAGGCTTCTCCACCGAGGAAGAAGAAACATGTTGCGGCCGAGGTGGAGGATGATGATGCGCTGGCATCGATGTTGCTCGACACGGTGACGTCCATAGATCCCGTCCAGGTGCACGATGTTGCTCTGGATGATATCTTGAGCACCATTGACTCGACTGCTCTTCCGCCTACGAACGGGCCGACTCGCAAGCCACCGAAGGCCGCGGCTAAGGCAAACAAGAAGGCCAAGATTGCGGCCGCCGCAGCAGCAGCAGCAGCAGCAGCAGTGGCGACTGTGCCCGCGAAGACAAAGAAGGGCAAAAGTTCTGCTAAGCAACGGCCAGAAGCCATAAAGACTCTTGCTGTCCCTGAGCCTGAAGTCGCGATTGTCGTCACACAGCCCGAGGACACCTCTACTCCCACTGAGTCGATCCCCCCAACACCGACCGAAGCCAACGCGGCCGGATCCAAATCCCTCTCCCGCAAATCAGATCCGCGGACGAAGAAGGGCCGCCGTGAGCGTGCGAGAAGTCCGTCGCCTGATCCCTTTGCGCTCAATCTCGCGCAGAACGAGGAAGATCTGTACTTCTTGCGGCTCGCTTGTGAGCGTATCCGAGATGGGTTGGGCGTTGGTGAAGAGGACGTCCCGGATGTGGGTGAGGATGGGAACATGCCCGCTCACGCGTCTGGAGCTGCCCGGACGGAGGGATACTACAAGATTCCGGCTTCTCAGAAGGCTGCTCATCTGCCTGATCGGAACAAGGCTATCGTTGAGGAGACGACTACAGCTGCTCGGACGGTGGGGACTGCGCGTGGGAATCGTGCGGAATCTCGCCGGGTGCTCATGAACATTGAGCTGCACAAGAAGGAGAGTGCAACGGATACGGACATTCTCAAGTTCAACCAGCTCTCGGCTCGCAAGAAGCAGCTCAGGTTCGCCAAGAGTCCCATTCACGACTGGGGCCTGTACGCGATGGAGCAGATCCCAGCTGGGGATATGGTGATAGAGTATGTTGGCGAGGTGATTCGGCAGCAGGTTGCGGACGAGCGTGAGAAGCGGTATGAGCGACAGGGCCAGTTCAGCACGTACTTGTTCAGGGTTGATGATGAGTTGGTCGTGGATGCCACGATGAAGGGGAACATAGCTCGTCTGATGAATGTGAGTGCATGACCTCGGACATGCGTAAACTATTATTATTGCTCGTACTGAACAGACTCATTTTCTCCCTGACAGCACTGTTGCGCGCCCAACTGCACTGCCAAGATTCTGACCGTCAATGGAGAGAAGCGGATTGCATTGTTGTAAGTATCTGCATTTCGAGATTCTATGCCCGACCCAACCCTCATTGACATCGCCTCTTCGTAACGTCCTGCCTACAGTGCGAAGTCGACCATTCTACCAGGACAGGAGCTCACTTATGACTACAAGTGTGAGTGTTGGCTTGGCAGGTGTATTCTGTCCTCTCAGAAGGACACAAGAGCTGATCTCCCTCTCTCTTTCCTCGAACAGTCCAATCAACCGGCGATGACGCGGACCAAATATCCTGTCTCTGTGGCTCTCCACATTGTCGCAAGTTCCTCTGAAGAGCACATCTAACTATTCTCCACACGTCTTTCTTAAACCCCCCTCCCTCCATCCCCTCCATCTTCAAACTCTTTCGACCTTCTCATACCCCCTTTTAAATCACTCTCTCCCCCTGGAAATCCCAAAGCGACTCGTCAGAACCGTGTTTTTTTCTTCTTCTTTCTCTTTCTCATCCACCCCCTTTCCTCTCGTCTTCCACCGATTTCACCGTTCACCCCTCCCCGTCGATACTCGTTCGAACGTTGCATGTCATCCTCAGAATCACTTGAAAAAGTTGCACCTTCCTGCCTGATTACTCCCTCGTCAATGCAACTTTATAATCTCTCGTGCTGCCCTGTGTCGTCGTCTAGAGGCTCTGACTCGGCTAGCCACCCTCGAAATGTCTTGAGCTTCTACATGTATCACATGAATGCATTGCTTGATCTGGTGGTGTGTGTGCAACCTGGATGAAAAAAGAGAATGTCCCGACCCGCTCAAAATCCCTAACCCGTTATATGCGACGTGGCCCCATCCCGTCTCGAAACCTAGATCCCATCGTGCGCCTGTTCTTGTTGTTGTTGATTGTGTTGTTTACCTGGTGATTGAAGACCTGGAGGGCCGAGTTTGACTTGAGGTCCTCCTGGGTTTACCGCTTCCTTTGACTGGATGACTTCGGTGTGGCGGGTCCTGCTGAATCGTCCTTTACAGCCGTTCATAGAAGAGCATATATACGTACTTGGATGAATAAACTTCGGAAGCGGTGGCCGGTCGCACGGTCGCGTCGGAGACATGTAGCCATTGCCGATTGTCCGACTCGACTCTCTCGCTTGCTCTAGTTGGGCCCTTTTGTGGGGCACTGTGCCCTCTACCGTTGGCCTCTTGGACAGTAGCATCTTGTTCCATGGCTTCCGAGGCATTACTGGAGCCTTGGCCAATTTGATTATAGGAGCTCGTTGCTGACACTTGACGCGAATGAGAACGGGATGTTGGACCCTTTGCAGTCTCTGGCTTTCGAGCGTCGCCCTTTGGTGCTTTGGAGCGCACGCGATCGGAGAGTACGTATGCTGTGTAGTGGCCTCCGCTCATGTTTCCTTGACTGCGAGGGGAAAGAGTGTGGAACGTGCTTCAGTGCCTTACCACACTGAGCAGATCCAACGACACGAAGCGGTAGAACTCACTGATTGACGACGGCGTACAGCCCATACAAGGAGTGAGGTCGAGAAGTGGCCTCCTTCTGACTCACCGCCGTGGCGTACCACTCCTGCCTAGGGGTGGAAGGAGACTCCGGATGCTGACCACGCAGAAACCGGAAAGGACTCTTGGGTGGCTTCGGTGCCATGACCTGATGAGCAAGCGAATAGGAAGGCTGTGATCCAGCGTAGAATTGACCTTGTTCCTCCTGTGCTCGCGCAAGAACCGCAGGATCAGACGTGGCCTTGAGCCCGCCCAGGCGATTGAACTCTTCCCGAGCTGGCGCAAGCCATGGAGAAACGTCAAAGAACTCAGGGAAAGAGACAGGATCATCAATCTTCGAAAAGTCACCCGGTCGACTGCGACGTCCTCCGAAGCGAGCCGTGTTCGACTGGAACCGCTTGAAATGGAAGACGAGGACCGGCGGAGCTGAGGCAATTAGATAGCGTTTTAACGCTCGCCGCTCGATGAATTCGGTAGCTTTCTTCGCTGCTTTGGCAGCTGCCGCCTTTTTGTCCCGAGGTCCAGTTGCAGCTTTGCCAGGTGCTGGAGCAGTCGATACCGTCGCAGAGCCAGCGCCATTCAAGCCGCCCTTGATCTGGGGTCCGAAAGTAGTCTTGTCCGGTCGCGCCGTAACCTCATCGTCCATTTCGTCGTCGCCATCACTTCGCCGCCTTGCATCTTGCGGTCGAAGAGACTCAATACTCTCCCGCGGGCTGATAGATGCGGAGGAAGTATTCACACTCTTCTGACTACTTCCGTTCGAGCCTCGTCCACCAGGGTTGATCGTGCTGCCTTGATTCGATGACGATTGCTCGAGGCTCGCGGACCGCGCCTTATCGGCACTCGACGCGCTTAAAGTGGCATTCATAGCCGCCGCAGCGGGCCGGTCGCCAGATGCTCCTGCTTCATCTTTAGGCTCCGGCATATCACCCGCATTGGAACCCGTAGGCACACTCATACGGATGCTGGGAATGGAAGGAAGGGGCTCAAGAGCCGAACGCGGCCTTCGAATCTGACCTTGTAACGCGGTTCCTTCGCCGAGCTTGCCCGGAGCGGAGAGAATGCTGGCACCCATCACTTGAAGCGCCTCAGAATCTATGGAGGATCTTCGCGATGAATCAGGTGATGCTGCTTCCAGCTTTGTCGCGTTCATCTGGAGGTTGTTCCGCGTGAGCGCAGGTCGGTTGAGAGAAGGCGGAAGCTCTAAAGCCGCGTCCACATCTTCATCGGAGGTGTCCAGATCGCTCGAGGGCGTCTCGCTGCTGTCCCGTTTATCGTCATCTTCATCCTCTTCCTCGTCGGCCTTGTTCCCTGCCCTGCCATTCTGAGCTTCGCGCAGTTTGCGCTGGCGCTCCTTCTCGCGCCTCCTTTGCCGTTCCTGCATAGTCCGAGGATGCGCAATCCTCCAGCATCGCCGACACTTGAAAGCATTGTCACCCTCGAGAAGTTCCACCTTGGTAAATTGGCACAGCGCTTGTCCAAGACCGGTCTCAAATTCAGCCGCAATCACCTCGGCAGAAGGCGGGACATTAGCCTCGCCTTTGCTTTTCTCCTGTCCATTCGTAGCCCCAGCGAGCCCATCGCCACCATGCCCGTTCATCTTCTTCAAAAGAGCGGTTGCAGCCGAAGGGGAACGTGCCCTTGACGGAGATCGTTGGACAGTTTTGGTAGCCGGACCATCAACAGGAGACTCTTGCACGGCACTCAGAGGTGCGCCAGCACCGCCGTTTTCCTGCTTATCCTCCGGGGCTGCCACGTCTGCCAGAATCTTGGCAAGGTACTGTGCCTGTCGCGACGGACCTCGTCTCGGCGCTCGCCCTCGGAAATCAGCCTTGGTCGAGTGCTGCAACTTAGTCCCGCTGACAAATCGCGTCGCCAACACAGCCGGAGACGTCTGATTCGAACTCGGTGGAGTAAAGCCCGACGATGGAGGCGCTTTGGTGCGAGAAAGCAAGGATGCCATCGGACTCGCTGAAGGAGAGGGCTGAGAAAGCGGCGTGCCTTCCGCTGTCATCAGACCAATCGGCGCCGCCGGCGAAAGCTGGAGAGAAGAAGTCGAAGTATCCGTTGCCGCGCTCTGCCCATCCTTCTGCACCATAACAAATGCGTGCGCGTTCGCCGGCGGTGGAGCGAGATGAAGATGATCTGGCACAGTGGATGCCGGACGCGTCAGCGCGTCGCCAGACGTCCTTGAATTGTGGCCCCTGCGTGGGCTCGTGCTGCGACTGCGGAATTCAGGACTGTCGATGAGAGAAAACCCCGCAGAAGTGGCCGAGGGAGCAGGGGACTTGGAGTTGTTCCGGGCCGATTTCCAAAAGCTGAAGATTGCAGGTGAGGTCGATGGTTGCTGCTGTTGCGGAGGAAGGGGCACGTTGGGAATGTCGGCATCTGACGACAAGACAGCAGTCTGAGCAGAAGGAGACAGGGCCATCGAGGCCACCGCACGCTCTAGTCCCTCGACCACATTATTACCGGCGGCGCCGTTCGGACTGCCAGGCGCGGCGTCGCTGATGTGTGCAGATACCACGCTTTCCTTGCTGGATTTGGACAAGTGTCCAAGCGATCGTCGAATGCTGCCAGTACGGAAGATGGACTTGCCTCCCCCTGCCACATTTCCTGCTACTCTCGCTCTGTCTTCCCCCGCGCTTGACTCCCCCCCGGCGGCAGAGATTTTATCCTTCGTACCACTAATCGAGGCCCGTCGCCTCGCCTCCGCTTTTTGCCTTCTACGATCCATGAGCCCAGGCGTCGCGTCTGTTTCGCTAACTTCCGTCTCACTCATAGCCGCTACAGAGCCTCGCCTCTTGCCCATCACCACTGTATCATCCGCCTCATCATGAGCCATTTGGGCCTTCGCAATGAGCGCTCGAGCATCATTCGCGCTCGAACTTGCGACCGAAGTGGGAGGAGCTCTCCTCCATAGCTCTGACATACTTCGGATTCGATCCTTCTGTGGTAAGTGACAAAAGGACACATGTCAACGATTGTCTCTCGATATCATGCCAAAAGATCACAGTGGACTCACTTTCCGTGCCTTGTCTGAAACTTTGTGCCCGCTCTCGTCCCGCAGCGGTAGGCTAATGTCGTAGAAATCCTCATATGTATGCCGAACATTGCGACAGCTCTCGCAAACTATGATGGATGCCAGTTGGCCCCCAAACACCACGTCGATTAGGGGCTTGAATTCTATGTCGTCTGCCTTCTTCGTCTTCTGTCGATCTCCAAGACCCTGCGGTCTGGTGTCGATGCCTCCGCCAGTAGCCGATTCCGAATCTGGAAAGAACGTCTGGACGTGGTTTCCAGTAGCGGTTCGCGGGTTGGGCATGGGCGTGAGCTCACCAGAGCCACACAAGGGTTGCAATCCTCCCGCATGGACAATATCTGTATCGGACGCGTCACTTCCGCTCCCTTCCGTTCGGATATGAGCTGGGATGGGACTCGGCTTAATCAAGCGCGGCGAGCGTCTGGGCTTGCCAGATTCTTGGTTGGTTGAGTCCGCTTCTGTCCGTGGCAGTTGCTGTGACTGTGCTTGTGTTGGAAGAGGCGGTGCTTCTTCCCCTGCTGCCTTGGCCCTCTCCCGTTCCGCCTTCAATTTCTTGATGAGATCAACTTCCTCCATCCGGCACGCGTCGAGCAAATGCCGCAGCAGTTCGTGGGCGTCCTGCTGTGCGAAATCGCCGTACTGGTCGAATTTGCGAGCGAGAGCATTCAGTAGCGGTCTCGGATTGAGCGCGTACGCATTCGCCGAGCTTTTCTTTCGCGAGGTGGACGGCGAACTTGCTGCTGTCCCTGTTGCAGGCCGATGCGTGTATGCGCGCGACAGATGAGTGCGGAAGGCGTCCGAAAGGGGAGCTTCGCGGGTGCCCAACGGCAGCTCCGGCATGATCACACCAGCATCGCACGCCTTGGCTTTGCCTTTTGCTGCAGCACGCCTACGACGTCGTTGAATGGACGCCTGAACACCCTCTGGGGTGCCATCGTCCTCATCCGATTCGTGATCCGTCCATTCCGAAACAGTGACAGGCGGGTCGCTCAGAGTTGAGGGCCGATCCCGACCTTGCTTGAGCACATCCCACTGATGCTCCAGAAGCTCCTGGAGCGGAATCGTCACGGCTGCCGCTTGAAGGACCGAGTTGAGAAAGCAAGTGTTGCCGAGATTGACATTGCCAGCATGTCCGCTGATGTCGAGATCCTTTAGGGACGCTGTCGATCCTGAGGCATCCCGTCCGCGGCTTATCGACGGCATGAGTTCGTCAGTCCCTCCAGATGGAGCACGTCCGAGACCTACGCCAGCGCGCCCTTTGCCCTTCCGGGATGCTGCCACCAGCGGCGATGGGTTCCGCTGTCGAGCCATGCCTGACCCCGGCGCTATCTTGTATTGTGCGTCCGTGCGTGCCCAGCTGGATGATCGGGACGACAGGACCTTGATCGGAACGATGTTCGCGTCCTATCCTGCGTTGGTTCTGACAGAATTCAGTGCTGCAGAGTCGATGTGATGGGAGGGCGAGGATGAAGTGGTGGTCGTCCGCAACGAGCAGATGGGAGAAGAGGCCGGGCCGAAAATGCTAGCATTCGTCCTCGTCGCTATGCGCAGGGATCAAGCGGAATGAAGACACCCAACAAGACTCATCTCGTATCTCATCTCATCCACAGAATCCACTCTTTCGGCTGTCTCTTGCGCCGCAATTCATTTGAACCGAGCGTAACGCGACGTGCTGCTGCGTATCACCGACAGCACCGTGCACGGAGCGGACCGCGGGAGTCAAAAAAGTTGGCCTCGGAACTCGGGATTCGTTGGAGGTCGCACAGAACACGGACCACGGTCCACACGATATGTACACGGCGTGGATGAGCATCGTTCGCAGCAAAGGCGCTCAGTCGCGTGTCACAGCTTGAGCTCAGCGCGCTCAGCCGTCAGCGCAGTCCTGCGAGTCTGCGACATCGGCTTCTCGCGGTCAAACTACTGCGTCCTGGGAGCCCTGGCTGAGTCTGTGCGGGTAAACGTTGAGATTTTGACAAGGAGGAACAGCAGCAGAACGGTTCGCTCGGCGTATACATCGTCGATAGGATGTCAGAGAGATGCGTGTGTCTAACGGGATGTCGAGATCCAGCGACCAGCCGTCAAGTTCCCACCCCTTCCCCAGCCCCGTTAGCCTCCCCCTCCCCGCCCTCTCCTTCCTCCGCATCATCCTCAACGCGATCCCGCAACTGCGTAAGTAGACTCCTCTGCACCTTCTGCTCCATGTCATCCTCATCCCCTTCATCTGCATCATCCCCACCCGCCCCACCACTTCCACCAGCAACACGATTCTCCAGCTCCAATTTCCGCTGTCCGAGCCGGAAGATATCCTCGTCGATCGTACCCTTCGATATCAGGCGGACGACGTGAACCTCCTTCGTTTGGCCGATTCGATATGCGCGATCGGCTGCTTGCTTATCGTTTTGCGGATTGAACTGTGTATGAAAGGGAGCACAGCGTCAGCAAACAGGGACAGAGAGAAGACGTCACAGACAACACTCACATCTTGGTCAAACAGAATCACCCAATTCGCCGCGACGAGGTTGATTCCTAATCCACCAGCCTTGGTCGACAACAAGAACACGCTGATCTCCGTGTCATTTGTGAACTGATCGACCAGGTGCTGACGATCTCCGACCTCCGTCTGACCGGTGAAGCCCACAAACTTGATGCCCATGATGTCCAAGCAGACGCATAGAATATCCAGCACGGTAGTGAACTGGCTAAAGATGATCGCTCGATCACCCTGAGCCTTGATCGTCTGCAACAGGCGCTGTAAAGCCTTGACCTTGCCTGAGTTCATCCACTCATGGCTGGGCAAGATGTGTTTCCGAGTGCACTACATGCGGAAGCGACCAGAGAGATCAGTGACAGTTCGCCTTGCAAAGGCCGTGAAGAGATCGAGGACGACTCACCGGCCACGCATTCGCGGTAAACGACAACTGCGCATCCGAATTGATGGCAAAGTCCTGCTTCACGTGCTCAATATTCTCATCCGCATTGTCAGGCTCTTGGATGTAGTCCTTCGCGAACGCAGCAATCTTCGCGTCCGTGTAAATCGTGCGAAACAAAAGTGGGTGGTTCGCAGCTTTGCGGAGATCCATCAAGACGTGCGAGGATGATGTCGATGCTTTCTTCTTCGCTACCGACGACCGGGTTTGTGTCGAGTTGTCCTGCTCCATCAGGGCCGCGCGTGTGCGAGACAGAGCCTCGTTATATAGTTTCTTCTGTACCCGCGTCATGTCGCAGTATTCCGTACGTTCCGTTTTGCTCATGAGCTCCGTTAGAACCTGGAAGTCGTACGAAACTGTCAGCCCCTGTGTTCCAGAGTGTAATCCTAGACGAGCAGATAAAATCTTACCTTATCTTTCCGCCTCCGTAACACGAATGGGTGCATCATCTTCTTTGCCCGCACAATGCGCTGTTGCGACAGTTCATTCTTCTGCGCACTGGTTTTGACCTTGAAGATTGCCGATAGGGCTTCCTCGGCTGAGGAGAAGTAGGCCGGCATGATGAAGTTCAACAGCGACTGTGAACGAGGTGAAGAGACCCGTCGTTAGTCAAGAAGGTCGACAACGCACCTAGCTCAGCACCTGCAACATACCACTAGTTCTTGCAGGTTATTCTGCAATGGCGTTCCCGTCAACAGCAGTCGCCAACTTGCCCGAATGCGCATCAACTTCTCGTACTTCTGCGATTTCCGACTTTTCAGGACATGACCCTCGTCAAACACGCAAGCCTGGGAAGTTAGATCAAGGCGTCAGTGTATGCTGCAAAGGCACCTTCAACGGCCTCGGTCCACTCACATCAAACCCGCGCTTCCTCAAGAACGCATGGTCATTCGGTCCACCAGCCGCCATATCATATGTCGTCAGCATAACATCAAAGTCATTGCTGTCCCTCAGGTCGATCCGCAGGTCTTCACGCTCCCTCTGGTTGCCATAGTACTTGAGTATGACCAAGTCCGGAGCGAAAGTCCGGAACTCGCGCATCCAGTTCTCCAGAACAGAGGAAGGGACGACAACGAGATGGGGTCCTGGTATCCCTAAAGCTTTGATGTGCGCGAAGAAGGAAATAACTTGTACCGTCTTTCCGAGACCCATCTCATCGGCCAAAATGCATGACTGAAGCGAAAGGCGCCAGGTACCGAAAACGAAACGATCAGGAAATCAGACACCAACCCAAAAGGAGTCAAAAGAGAAGGCATCACTCACAGTCTTCCGCTCATACAACAAACTGAGCCAATTCAGTCCCGCCAACTGATAATTCTTCAAAACAACCCCAGGAGCCATCCCAGCCGGCTGTTCACTCAACCACGCCTTCCGCTTGCCATCCGCCACGACTGACCGTTGCTGCTGCTCGGTAGCACTGCCCTCCGTTTCTCCTCCAGCGACCGCCGGCGACGGCGCCGACGCAGGAACAGGTGTCTGCGCTTTCACAGAGCCCGATCCAGAAGGCAAAGGCGTTCCCGCCCTCGACCCCGCAGCTGTCGCCATCCCCCCACCAATCTGATGCAAATACTCCGGATCCCAATCAGCCATAGCATCCTGCAACATCCTCCCCACCTTCTCACACTTCGCCAGAATCGTGTCCACCTCATGATACCCCGCCATGAGCTCTATACAGTTGTGGAATAGACGAGGCGTGACGCCTTTGACCTTCTTGTCGCCTAGACGCGTGTTGACGTCGGCCACGCTTTTGAAGGGTCGCATGGCTACGATCCCAGCTGCTTGCGCTGCATTGCATCCAATAGTATCTAGGAGAGCCGTCTCGTCGCACGTATTGAACCATTCGAGGGCAGTACGCTCTTGCATCGCTTCGCGCTCCGCTTCGTCCATCCCACTACCAACGTCGTCCGCATCCTCGAGAGCGGCCATCGCCTCCTCTTCTTCCGCTTTACGTCTCGCTTTGGCAAGCTTCTTCGCTTCTTGTGCCCTCGCGCGTTCAGCCTCTTCAGCCGCCCGTCGAGCTTGCAGGGCCGAAGCCGCCAGCGATGGTTTTGCCTGTATCGATGGCGGTCGCGTAGGCGCGGCTGACGACTTCGAAGAAGAAGGAATAGTGGGCGGAGTCGCTAATTCTTGCGAAGGTTCGGTAGAGGTGCCCCGATCGGAGAGCTCTCGCAACGCAGCTGCGCGAGCAGCGGGCGAAATGTCCTCTGCGCGCACCGGGGTGAATGGAACGTACCCGTTTGGCGGGGGTACAAAGACAGAACGAGAGCCAGAGGGAGCCGACGCGTCTTTCTTCGCACCGCCGAGAATGATGGCGCCTCGAGGAATCGGTCTCTTGCCTCCTGAGGCTGGCTTGGGCGGCGCCGCTTGCGATGGTACGACTGGATGTCCATTCCCATTCTGGCCGCCTGTCCTGCCACCAGTCGCTGCGCCATTGCCTTTGGTCAGCACTGGCTTAGCGGCGGTAGTCTCGGGCTTGACGCTCTCCAACCATTCCATCGCCGCTGTCACATTCCAATCTGACCGCCGTAAGGCTTCGATGCAATGATCGAGCGACCGATCTGGCCACAGAGACTGTAGTCTCCTGGCGCGCGTGCGCTCAACTTCGGGATTGACCCTAGGCTCTGGGGGCAGCTTGGAAGACGAGGCGGAGTCATCATTTCTGGCAGCTGCGAATGCGTCCGCCAAGCTTGGTGAAGCTGCAGGAGGAGGGGAGGGCTTCGTTGGCGGAAGGGATGGTTGCGCTTCCTTCTGGGTTGGCTCGGGCGTAGGTACAGCAGCAGGCGCAGCCGGTACCGGCACCTGCTCCGCTCCATCTTCGATTTCACTCCCTTCCGCATCGGCATCAGAAAGCGAGCTGAGGGACGAAACAGGCGAGACATCGCGCGACTTGGCCTTCCCCGCTGAGCTCTTCACCTCACCCTTCTGCCTCTTTGCCACCTCCTTGTCATCTGCGGATGCCTTCCTCTTCCTCGTCGTCCTTCCTTCCTTCTGAGGCTCCGCATTGTCTACACTGACAAGTGTACTCCCACTTGGCTGAGGTGTATTTCTTGACGAGGCCGAGGGAGCGGGCGAACCTCGAGCGGACGCGACCATATCGCGCGCCTTCTTAGCAGCCCGGATTTGCGCAAGTTGAGAAGCGCGCGTCTCTTTAGCACTCATCTGCGTCAGCACCGGCGAAGACATCAAGTCGGCCGAGATCGAAGGCGAGGATGGAATGTTGTGATTGTCCTTGACGGGGGAGGAGAGCGAGTGGGAGGGATCGTCTTCGTAATCAGTGTCCTTGACTCGCTCCTTCCTGTCCTCTTCCGCAGCTTCCTTATCCGCGGCGTCGTCGTCCTCATCGATCGAATCGAGCGTACAGTCGCCATCAGCATCGACGTCATGCGTCTTGAGCGGGCGATTTGGGGGATCGTCAGCAGGGCTTGTGAGCGCTGGAGAGGAAAAGCTGTCCCCCTGCAGAAAAGGATGCCTCATAGGTGTCGTAGGCATGGCGAAGGCGGGCAGAAAATGCTGAAGACGTCGAAGTCGGGGAGAGAAGGACGAGACGGGAGCGTATGGTGTGGAGCGTGTTCAGGGCCTCCGATACATACATATGAGGTGAGCGATGGCGATAAGAGATCCACGCGATTTTGACGTTCTTCACAAGCAACACGCCCTAGTAGATGCAGAGGCCAATGCTGGAGATCGTAGTCAAGGAAGGTCTGCTGTTCTTCTCCTCGTTGCTGTTGACTTTGCTTCCTTCCTCTCAAGAGTGTTGATGTGTTGATGTGATGGGTGTCAGTTGCGCGAAGACCGACCTCCCCTTGTTCTGCCTCCTCCTTCTCCTTTTCTCTCATCTCGGCCGATTCCACTCACCTGTCAGCGATTCAAACACACAAGGGAAAGCAGGGGACCACGCGAGATGGAAACGAAGTGTGTGGATGTGATTGACATTATAACTACAAACTGTAGAGGAGAAGGGGGAAGAATGTATCGATGGTGCCGACTGCCGAGAGGGCGAAAGGGAAGGGGAAAAAGAACGGAAGGGGGATTGGGAGAGGGAGAGGGAGAGGGGAGATCGAACAGCCCAGCTGCCAGTGAGTTGCCGCCGATGGGGGAGCGTGTATGCTTGTGGGAAAAGAGCGTGTGATGTGATGTGGTGGTTGGAAAGGGGCAAAGGACCGAAAACTTGCAAAGTGAAGAGGGAAGAGGGCAACCGCGAGAAACTGGAGAAATGGAATGAGGGGTACGAGTCTTGTATGTAGATTGGGGGAGGGGGTTCAGACGCTTCGATTGGGCCGAAGAGACAGAGAGAGAGAGAGCGGAATACCTTTGTCGGCTGGCGTATGGAATGAGGAGGGCGTTGATGCGAAAGATGCGTCTCGGCAGATTTCTCTCATCCCACGCAGCGTGGTGTTAGCTCGGTACGGTGGTGACGATAGCATGCTTGTGGTCCGGGGCGACGTTGTTCTCGCACACCGTGATACTCTGCAACCATGGATCTTGTGCGACCTCGTCAATCTGATACCGCCCTGCTGGATCTGGGCAAAGCATCTTCTTGAGGACTGGAGGGGAAAAAAGAGGGCAAATGCTCTACTTGTTAGCGGCCTGTCTGGAACAGCATTCAACTGAAGCGAAGCCTATATACTCACGTGGTCGACAACTTCTGGGTGAGAGATTGGATAGCGGAGACGGGGCGGGCGAGGCATTGTACTGATGCACAAACTCCTTGAACGTCGGATCTGACATCTTGGCCACCCGCCAAGGCACTGACCGGGAGAAGGAGAGAAATCTAAGCGAGTCAGTTCTGATCATCCCTACTCAAAGACTGCACTAATGTCGAAAGCACTTACATTCTTGGAACTGCATGCAGTAGAAAACCACGCCAGCCGCCCAGACGTCAACTAATCTCGCGTCGTATTCTATATACGATACAAAAAATGTCAGAATATTCGCTTGCTCGCGATACCAAGGAACGGCTGGGACTCACCCTTCTGTTCGAACTGCTCGGGAGCAATATAGGGCTCCGACCCGCAAAGACCCTTAGAGTAATGCGTACTCTTCTCCCAGCACATCCTGAACACGTCGCTTACGCCGAAATCGGTAATCTTGACATGCCCAAATGCGTCAAGGAGCAGATTTTCCGGCTTGATATCCCGATGCGCGACACCCATCGAGTGGAGGTAAGAAATTCCGTTGATGATCTGCTTGAAGCAGCATTCAACTTCGCCCTGGCTCATCCCACCGCGCTTGATGGCCGCGTAGAGATCGCCACCGGGGCAGTACTCCATGACTTCGCACCAGTGCCGGTTCTCGTCTTGTACAAGATCGACAGTCTCGACGACGTTCATGTGGTGCAAGGTCGAAGAAATGCAGAACTCCGACGTGAGCTTTTTGACGTAGTCCTTTTCTGATTCGTTTTTTCTTCGTTTTCTGAATTCCTGTTATGACCAGATAAAGGAGAGGGTGAGCAGGCGGCTTCTGAGCATGTAGGGCAATTTTCACGTCAAAAAAAGCTACGCACCTTGACCGCATATAGTCTCTCCGTACTCCGATCCCACTTATGCGCAAGACGAACGACAGCCGTCGCGCCTTTACCGATCGCCGCCTTCTCGCACACACCGTACTTTTTCAACAGACTGGCCTCCCCACCCGATTGGCTACCCACGCGCGAGCGAGAATCCTTCTCCTCACCCGTGACTGAGCCCTTCTTCGAACTCTTGCCACTTTTCCCTCCGTCTGATTTGCCGCCATGCGAAGTAGTAGACCCGCGCCGACTGAGCTTAGGCGCGGAGTTGAGGAGTATATCCCGGAGAGTAGAAGAGGCGACCGACTTGGTGTCTTCCCTGTCGTCCCCGGCATTGGACTCCTTCTTCTTATCCTTCTTGTCCTTTTTGTCGCCTTTCCCGCTTCCACCGCCGAAGAACCTAGTCAAACCGGTGCTGCCAGACGACGAGGCTGCCGCTTTGGCCTCCCAATCGCGGAGCGCAGCCGCGGTGAGACGATTGGTGCTGTCGGTGGTCGTGCTGGTGTTTGAGGAAGTAGGATTTGGGGTAGTGGCGGCGGGCGAAGGGGAGGCCATGCTGGGACCGAGATTCATGGCTTTTACGGCGCGGCTGAGGAGACTAGGATCTGATGTTGGCGACGCGGGTGGGGATGATGCCTGGGTCGACGGGGATGCGGTGGCCGATGCAGCCCAAGCCGACGCTGAAGCGGACGCCGAGGTCTGGTTGGAGTTATTTGAGATGGACGCCATGGCAGGCGATGTCATTGGGGGCAGCGGAGAGGCGAACAGATGAACTCGTATAGTTGGACAGATGAGAGAGGTACTGTTCTCTTTGTCGCTGTGATGCTTGAAGCGGCCGGTCGGTTTTTAGGCAGAGGTCGATGATGGTGGCAGTCGAGCAGATGGAAGTCGTTGAGAAGGCCTTCAAGTACAGTAAGTCCACCCCCGTGAGGATGGGAGAACTGCACAGCTGAGAAATGGTCGGGTGATATGGGAGTGACAGATGTTGCCTCTTTCCTTTCGGCTCTCTGCTGTTGCGACTCGCGCTCCTTTGCTTGCGGCCAGAAACCGTGGGCAGCGGGGAGGAGCAAAAATTACTCTCCCCTCACTCACTACTCACTTCACACTCACTCGACACCTTTCATTTTTGGCCCACTTAAACATTCCGTCTACGTTTGTTGTGCTCCGCCCTGGCTGCTGCGGTGCCCAAAAGAAGAAGAAGACCCCGTCAAGATGGCAAGCGAGCACCGACGGTCAGCCTCCCAAAGCAGCCCACAAAAAAATCACAGCCATGGCCCAGCCAAACAACGGACTGACCAGCAATTTTCTTTCTGAAAGTTCTTTTCAAAATTGAGGCGACATATTCCTCGCACTTCGATCCAGCCTCCGCAGCGTCAACGGTACGCACACATCAATTATCGAGCATACAGACCGTCGATTCTGCGCAGGTCGTTCATCGCGCATCATGCCAGTCCCGCCGTCTGGCATCCCATAATGACGTCCGTCGAGACATGTCGCGTTGAGCGTCGTCGGTACGTGGGAGATGTTGCTCCAAAAATCGCTCCCGGCCTTTTAGTCTCAGATTCTGAAAAATCCCGTAGAGCGGTCGTGGAAGGGTTGGGGGTGGTGGGCTGAGGGCAAAGTGAGACAGGCTCACGTGGGGTGGACCAGAGGTGAATCACCGATGGACCCTGAACGGTGTGTTCGGCGATTCCGAGCATCTGACAGCTCGCTCGTTCAGGTAGTGGGGCGCGCTCGCCGGCGACGCTTCTTGAGCTCGACAAGGACAATGTGTAACTCTTGGGACAGATGAAGTGTTGTTGATATGTGCGGTCGTAAAGATGGAATGTCCACAGACAGATTAAGCGGAGCGCGACCCAGTAGTGGCTGGCCCAGCTCCCAAACATGATTGAAATCGAAATCTCGTAAAAAGTACCCGTCGACGAAAACCCGTCCTCCCCATTCAGAAAAGCCCGTCAACCTCGTCCAGCCCTTCGATCTCCTCCGGGTCCTCCTCAGCCTCCTGCACCGCAATTCCCTTCACAGGCGACGAAGGCATCCCACCACCACCTCCCTTCACAGGCGACCGAGGTGATAACAGCGATCCCGTCGACGTCGCAGATGGCAGCCCACCACCATTCGATGTTTGATTCAGCAAAGAGGCCGACGGTCGAATCGCATTGCCGAAATCGTACCGCTTCGCTCCACTCAGTCCAGAGCCCGACCCAGATCCGTTCGAGCGAGATGCTTGACGCTCGTGCCTTCTTGCGCGTCGGTATGATGTTGGAGGTCCCGCGGAGGTAGCTGAGGGTGGAGCTGAGGCTGATGTTGCTGATGCTGCTGTGGCTGAGCCAGCATTCGACCCAGACACCGAAGCAGGCGGACTCATCGTCAACTTCAGATCGGGCGTTTGCAGAATTGGCGGCTGTTGGTGCACCTGTTGTTCTGGCAAATGTTGTTGCTGTGCGTAGTTCGGATCGTATTCGTAGGGCCCACCAGCAGGCTGTTCGTATCCATACGCATAAGGCCCGCCCCCTACCGGCTGCCCATATTCATCATAATAGCCGTAGGGTTCCCCGCCCTGAACACCGTATGCCTCCTCCCCAGGATGACCTCCCGCCAACCGGGCAGCTTGTGCAGCTTCTTCCTCCGCAGCAGCAATGAGGCCCTTCTTCCGCGCTTTAGCGATCGCCTTCTTCCGCGCCTTCTTGACAGCCAGCTCCTCCTCCAATGCAAGAGCAGCCTCCTCAGCATTCAGCCTCGACAACGCATCTTCGCCGCCCGAGTCCGACGCCGTAGTCGTTGATGCAGCCGAAGACACCGATGACTTCTTCTTGTTCTTCTTGCTGCGCGGCTTGTTCCGGCCGACATTCGAATGCAAGCTGAATGCGTCCGAATTATCGACGTCATCTTGGGTTCCCCCAGGTCCATTATCAGGTCCGTCTGGATCAGAGAGCAGCGCAATTCGAGCTTCGTCGTGTGTGGGTGTGCGACGCTGAGATTGTTGTGATGAAGCAGGTAGAGACGAGGACGAGGATGGCCTCCGCCCGTCCCTGTTGTTGTTGGTGTCGTCATCGTCCGATGCGCGACGGGCCAGACAGGGGAAGCATTGGGCGAGCGGTTGTAGATATGAAGTGACGAGGTCGCGAACGCTGAGGTCGTCCATCTTGCCAGCGGAGGGAGGCAGTCTGCCGCGCGCGGGTGTGAGTGGGTACTTTGGGAGGAGAGTGAGGAGGTGGGAAGAGGGATGAGGTCGTGAGTGAGATTATTGGGAGGGTACGGTCGGTGGTACTCGTAGTGTGAGGAAAGTGTGGGGGAAATGGATGTTCGTGAAAATCCCAAGAACAACACACTGGTGAAGTGCCTGCAGCCTCCCAACGAACACAGCAAAAACATCCCTCATCACAAGCTCGGCAACATCGGCATACCTCGTGAGTGACACACGTGCAAACGGAAAGACCGAAGACGGAAAGACCGAGGATCAAAATTCAAGGACGTCCCTTCGCGAATAGCAGCGATCTCATATTGCTTGTGTGAAGAATTGTTCAATCGACATCGTCAGTAGCAGGCACTGATCCCACCTCCAGAGCGGACAGAGCCTCGGTCGCGGATGGAGTGTCCTCCTCCTTGTTCTCCTCCTTCTCCTCATTTTCTGTCGCCTTGTCTGAGGCAGGCCGTTCTTGTTCGGTGTTGGCTTGATCCTCGCCTTGGACTGCGGTCTCCTCCTCCTCCTCCTCCCCGATGACGGCTGCTGGAACCGTAGAATCAACCTCTGGAATGAGCTCCTTTACCTCAGACTCGGACGCAGCTTCGCCAGCTTTCACTTCGGCTGTCGCCGCCTCTTGAGGCAGGTCGTCCTCCTCTTTCGATAGACCCTCCTTCGCTTCGAGTTCGTCGTCCTTCTCTTCCGACGGCGCTTCTTCCACCTTCGGCAGCTCCTTCGCTTCCAGCAGATCCTCCTCTACCTTCGGCAGATCCTTCTCCTCTGGCAGGGCATCCTCGACCTTCGGTAAATCCTTCTCCTCTGGTGAGGCGTTTTCCACCTCCGGTAGATCCTTTTCGTCCTTGGGCTGTGGCAGACCCTTCGTTTCTGGTACATCATCATCCACCGCCGGTAGGTCTTTCTCTTCGCGCACTTCATCCTCCTTTTCCCTCTCCACATCCTCGCCGGCTTCGACCTCCACCGCATTACTAGCCTCTTGAGGGGTTAGATCAGAGATCGTCGCAGGTGTCTGCTCCTCCTCCTCCTGTCTCGCTTCCTGCTCGATCGAAGGTATCTCTGTTCTTGGACCAGGTTCTTGTTCTTGTGCTGTCTGCGACACCGGAGAGTCATCTTCAGTGCCAGCCACTGGTAGTGATGGCTGCTCTGTAAGCTGAGGAGCAGCGACCTCCACTTGGGGATTCGGCGCGCTGTTGAGTTCGACTTGTTCCTCGTCTTGCATTTGTTCTGCTCGCGCCTCGACCACCCGCGTCTCACCCTCTTCCTTCTTCTCGACCTCAGTCTCAACTCGCTCCTGCTCCGCCTCGATGGACTCAGGCTCCGCCGTGAAATGCATGGTAGACCGCTCTTGTGACGATGATGCCTCTGCCTCGGTAGGCTGCTGTTCGCGCTCCTGTCCTTGCTCCTGGCGTGGTCGCTCTCGTGACTGCGATCGCCGCTCCTCCGCCTGCTGCTGTTGCTGTTGCTGTTGCTGTTGCTGCTGCCGTTGTTGTTGCTGCATCTGTTCCCCTTGCTGCTCCTGCTCCTGCTGTTGTTGCCTCTGCATCTCCTGCTGAGCCAAACGCTGCTGCAACGTCTGTCTCCTCCCAAACGCAAACGGCGAAATCCGAGGCTTGTACGCCGGAGGCTGAGGTGACTTCACAGGCGGAGAAGGTGGCCGAGGCGGCGGGGCAGCTTTACACTTCTCCTCCACCACATTCCGGATCGTCTGTCCTTTCCACTCCAGGTTCTTCAAGGCACCCATCCGCTTGTCCAGGAAGTCCACATCAGCTCGCAGGCGCGCCTTTGCGTCATCGTTCTCGATGGGCAGCTTCTCGAATTCGGACGCGATCCGCTGGTCGATCGAGAGCAGGACTTGGCCCATGATTTGCTCGACGGTTTGCGAATGTAGATACCGAGCCAAGACCTTGTTCAGAGTCGCTGTCTCCTGGCCGAGATCCTTAATGTACTTGTTCGCCTCGACAGGTGGCGCGGGTGGTGATTCAGCTTTCTCATCGCCGCCATCTGCCTTCTCGCCCTCCTTGGACTTTGGACGGTCCAAAGGAGCGTTCCAAGGAAGCGTCGCCAATGACCGCGAATGAACAGTGAGCCGATCGCCCATAATCGCAACCAGTTTTGAATGGATCTCGTACTGGTGCTCCTGCATGTCTCGTCGAAGTTTGTCAAATTCAGTGAGCATGACAGCCTGCTTGGGGCTGAGATGTCGGCGAACAGCTTCGCGAACGTAAGGGATCAGGGTGATCATCACAGATAGTGACTGAGACGCAAGGGCTGCCGAGTGGAAGATCGTGCTGTCAGCCATTGCGCTACTTTGATAGTTCGCTGTGTAACTTAGACTCACCTAAATGTTTGGCCGTAATGTTCTTTAACCCAGCCGACCGCATCGCTCCAGCGCCCAGCACAACTTGACACGTCCGCGAGTTGAATTGCTAAAATGACGAACGCGAATCAGAACCCTACCCAAAAAAGCCAGTTGGGTCGCGCAGGAAATATGTCTCACCTTGAGAAACTCAACAACCCGACTCATCGCCTCCATAGTCAACAGCGGAAGGTTGATCACCACCCGCAAATACTCCGACAACAATCTCAGTGTCTGCAAGCTCGCCGAGACGACGTAGTACTGCCGATCCTCAACGTCAAGCGTTTTCGACATCGGCTCTGCACTCTTCCCATTCTCGCCCTCACCACCAGACTCCTTCTTATCCGTCGACTGATCTGCAGAAGCCGACTCCCCCGCAGCATCAGAAGAAGAAGACGGCTTCTCATCGCCCGCCTTTGAAGCCAACGCAGCCGCACTATTCCTCCTGGCCAAGATAAGCTCATCGGCCGTACTGACAATCATCTCAGGCGGATCATCCACCGCACTCCTGACCATCCTCCTAACCCCTTCCTGGTCCTCTTTGCCCACCTCAACAGGAGCCCACGTCTCCTCCTCCACAAATTTGGCAGCACTCTCGATCCGTTGCCGATGGAAACTCGCAAGGAACGCCTTCGCTTGCCCCAGAACGGCTCCTCGCAGCCCGATGATCATTCGTCGACTGATCAGTTCGGATCGGAGGACGAAGGACCAGCAGAGCTGGAAGAGGGAGAGGAAGGAGCGCAGGTCGAGTCGCGCGTGGGTGGCTGAGCGAAGACCGACCAGACGTGAGGCTCGCGAGTGGGTAAGTTCCGCTGCCGCGTAGATAATATCCGCCAGGAATGACGGTAGAGAAGCAGGCACGCCCGGCGGCATATTTGGCTCCCGTTCCGCCATGTTGGGCGATGTAGGGGTAGGAGGAGCCGACGATGAATTCAGCGCCAACTGTCGGACCTCCGCCATCCGTCCGTTCAGCGAACCCTGGTCGCATTCGTCCAAGATTTGAAGGACGAGCTTGCACTGGGCATCCACAGCCGTGATTGCAAGTAAGAGACCCTCAAAGAAAGCATGCCCAACGTGCAAGAACTCGTCATGCGTCATCGAGCGCAACTGCTCAATCGGCCCCGCAAACGCCCCACCACCACCCCGATCCGACGAATCCGCACTTCCACTCCACTCGCGCTGCAGCGCCGCAACCCGCGCAGGGTCGTCTTCGTCCAACAACTTCGCGAGCTCTCCATTTGCGAGCAGCACATGCGAGTGGACGACGCTCCGGACCGATTTGAGCGCTTCTTCGCGGAAGGAGACCATCGCGCGTTCTACGGAGCCCGTGCGCACAAGACCGACAATCAAGGGAGCAATGAGCGCTCTCAGGTCCGAATCCACCGGCTCCAGCTCGCGTCGAGTGGCCGTCGCATCCGCCCCAAAAGGCGCAGTAGGAGGCTCCGGCGCCAATGCCGTGGCCACCTTCTCGATCGAAGGTATAGGCGTCGACGGCTCCGTAGCAGCCGGTGCCGGCCTTGCCTCCAAAGAGGGGCGCGGTGAATCTTCCGCACCGCTCTTTGGAGCAGAGTTGAGAGAGCTCGCTCCGAAACCGAGTGATTCGCTGAGACTCTTACGAGCCAGTGAGCCGAGACGTGCATGGCCTCTTCGTGTTCGCGGGGGTTCCTTCGGCGGAGGTACAGGATCCTTTTCGGGAACGGCAGGAGGGGGTGCAATGGCGTCGTTGGCCACGTCCTCTGGCCCACCGATACGCTCGAGTAGGTCGCTTGCAAGGATTTGGACAAGTTGCTGTATCAGTGCGTCTGATATTGTCTCTTCGAGCTCGTCAAGTTGTTTCGGAATGGCCTTGAGAGATTTGACTTCGGACAGATCGGCTTGAGCGGTTGCAATTGAGGAATCGGATCCGTAGTCATCATTCGACCATCGACCCTCCAAGACGTGACGTAGCTGGTTGATCATCTCGAGAGCATCGTCGTACTCCCCCTGCTCGACGAGTAGGCGCGCCATATCCCTCCTCTCGACCACTTCGCGCAAGGCGAGCAAAGCTGCCTCCTTTCGTTGGACCTCCCTCGCCTGTGCCTGAGTATGAACCACCTGCAGCCCCTTCTTCGCGTGCTTCTCGTCCACCTGCTGCAGCTCCGCCCGCAGCTCGGATATTTTGGAAAGACATGCCTCTGCCTGACTGGAAAGATCCTGTAGGTTGCCCAGGGCCGCAAAGAAGGAAGACGACCGAGCGGATATCTCGAGGATGAGATGTTGCTCTACGACGTCCGAATAGTATGAGAGCTTTTCTTGGAGCATCTGGTTGAGGGCGACGTCGAAAGTGCCGGGCATTGGCGAGCCCATGAGTGATGACTTGCCCGCCGCTGCGGACAAGCTCCCTGCGCGGCCGCCAGATGCACCAAGAATGAGCTTGTCGGGAGAACGAGCTGCGGCTGAAGCGGACGCCGCTGAGGACGACGTCGACGCGGACGCTGTTGCCTTGTACCGCTCGGTGACCAGGTCGAATGTGTAAGGGTTACCGAGATCAAAGTCTTCAGTGAAGAAAACCTGCGGTACTGAACTTAGGGGTGGTAATCTCCGCTTGGGAGCTTCGGCGCCTGTATCACCGCTGGTGGAGGAGGATCCCTGTTGTGAGAGACCGACTCGGCTGGAATCGACGGATGCTCGTGAGGGAGCAGGAGCAAGAGCTGCTTTCCCCCCGGCTCCGATGCGCTGGTTCCGAACATACTTGTTGTATTCAGGACTGACGACGTTGATGTATGCCTGATAATCGGCCTTCTTGACCTTGGGTAAGTCGGTATGGGAGAGATTAATGGCAGCATAGCGGGACGAGTTCGGGTCGATAGGCGGCTGTCGTTTGGTGGGGTGGTTGAGAACGGTGGAGATGGCATTGAACTCGGTGAGCTTGAAGCCTGGTACAGAGGACCGATCGATTCCTGCGCCGAAGCTGTTTGAGCTGGTGTTGGCGCCGAAGGAGGTCGAGACGGAGGAATGCACGACGGAGGCTGGTGGAGAGGACGGCAGGACAGGAGTGGGAGGATCGGAGGGCGACTTCATGTTGTGCATGTATTCGCGTCCTCCAGGACCCCTGCCATTGCTGCCGTTGCGATGACCACTGCTGCTGCTGCTACCGCCTATGCCTGCTGACTGTGACCAACCTTGGGCGAAGACGGGGTCCTTGCTGCTGCTGCTGTTGTTGCTGCTTCTGCCTGCTGTTGCTGAGGACGCGGCCGCCGCCGTCGCAGCTGCTGATGTATCTGCGCTCATCGCTTCCGAACCGTGAGCTCAGCGCAAGAAGCTGCCGCTGTCGATACTGTCGCTGCTGGTTGTCATCGTGC